>PVIR01017832.1:0-34277 GCA_004026965.1 Petromus typicus | reverse complement strand
GTACAACCTCTGTGGAGATCAGTGTGGAGATTCCTGAAAAAGCTAGGATTTGAGGTCCCATCTGACCCAGCTATCGCTCTGCTAGATATATTCACAAAGGAATTAAAAGATTCATTTCACAGTGACATATGTGCACCCATGTTTATAGCAGCTAAGTTTGTGATTACTACATCTTGGAAACAACCCAAATGTCCAGCAACTGGAGACTGGATAGAGAAGATGTGGTTCTTTTATAGAATGAAGTATTACTCTGCCATTAAAAATGATAAGATTGAGTCATTCATACTCAAATGGATGTACCTTGAGGACATCCTCATAAGTAAAACAAACAGGTCACAGATGTTAAATATCGTATCTTTTCTCTGGTATGAGAAAATGAAGTTGTAAATGAGTTGTAGTATGTATAGTTGATATTTTGAAATAGAAAATATTTAAAAGGGAATAGAGTGTAGGGGTAAATAATGAGGGTAAAATAAATGTGGGAATAATAAAGAAAAAAGGAAACAAAAAGATTATGTATTTAGGGGGTGGGAGTTGCAGGGTGGGGGGAAATGGGAAAAAAATGAGAATCAAGTCGTGTCATATTCCGGTACAAACTCTCAATGTTGAATGTGATGATGATGTGTATTCATAATGTACCAATAAATATTAAATTTTAAAAAAGAAAATAGCAAAATGGCAGATATACATCCTTAGTAATATATTGCATATTTACCATATAATAATAATTGCATATTAATATAAATATAATACATCACATAATATTAGTTTAAACATGAATTCATTAAGTTGGTAGGGAAACTACTCTACCTGATGCAATAATAGTAGACACCTATTGTTATTCATTTGTCAAATTCATTGAAAGTACAACACAAAAAGTGTGCCTTAATGTACTACATGAATGTGAAGTGTTAATAATAATAGAAACTGTATACAAGGCAGAAAGCAACAAGTGATTATAGAACTCTCTGTGCTTCCACTCAATTTTCCTATAGCTCTAAAAATAAAGTTGATTAATTAAAAATAAAGATTCAACTGCACGCTGTCTATAAGGTAATCTGTTTAGGTCAAAAAACACAAATAGGTTGAAAGCAAAAAGATGCAATGTAACTGGAAAAGAGTTGAAGTAGATACACTAATTGAAGCAACAAAAACTTTAAACCAAAAATTGTTATATGACACAAAAATGGCCACTATGCATTGATGAAAAGGTTAATTTAGCAAAAAGATATAACAACTGAAATATATGCCTACCTCACAATTAAGCCCCCAAATAATGAAGCAAATGTTGACAAAATCAAAAGAAAAAGTTGGGCGATAACAGTTGAAGATTTCAATATTCTATTTTCAGTAATGGATAAAATGTTTAGAGTATTTGAATAGCCAATTAGACCTAACAGACAGATATAGAACATTCTGTCAAACTTAGTCAAATACACATCATTCACATGGAAACATGGGACAACATCTACAATAGACCATAAGCTACTAAATGACCTCAATACATTTTAAGCCATTAAAACAATACAAGGCAGCTTCTTGAACTATAGCAGAAGATTGCTAGAAATCACTTATTGTAAGACAACTAGAGGGGCTGGGAATTTAGCTCAGTGGTTCCGGTGCCTGCCTTGCAAGCACAAGGTCCTGGGTTCGATCCCCCATAACCACATACAACAATCCCAGGCATTATGACTCATGCCCACCAGCAATCAGTACCACATACCACTGTGCTAGGTATGGTGGCTCACACCTGTAATCCTAGCACTCAGGAGGCAGAGGCAAGAAGATTGCTGTGAGTTGGAGGCTCACCTGAGCTACATAGTGAGCTCAGGGCTGGCCTGAACTACAAAACATGATCATGTTCCTGCCCCCCCCAAAAGAAAAGAAAGATAACTGGAAAATTACCAAACATGAAAACTTTAAAATATATTTGGAAATAGCAAAGGGAAAAAGAAGAAATCATAAAAGAAGTTAGCATCTTTTTAATGAGTTGAAGAAAATCACAATTATCAATATTTATGGAACAGAGCAAAAACAGTGCTCAGATGGAAACTTATAGATGTAAATGTCCATGTTGAAAAAGATCTCAAGTCAATAACCTAAATTTGTGCATTATGAAAGTAGAAGAAGAAAAAAAGCAAACCAAAATTAAAGCTAGCAGAAAAAAGGAAATAGATTAGAGCAGAGATCATTGAAATGGACAGCAAGAAAACAATAGAATCAGTGAAGCCCAAAGTTTGTTCTTTAAAAAACCCAACAAAACCAATAAACCTTAATTAGACTGACTTAAAAAAGGTAGAATATGCAAATAACTAAAATCAGAAATGAAACCTAACATTGTTGGTGGAGGTATGGAGAAATTGGAATCCACACACATTGCTGGTGGGAATTTAAAGTGGTTTATCCACTGTAGAAAACATTTTGGTTATTCCTCAACAAGTAAAACATAGAATCATCATATGACTCAGTAGTTCTGCTCATAGTTATAAACCCAAAGGAACTGAAGACAAATGATTGTACACAAGTATTCATGGCACTATGAACAATAACCAAAAAGTAGAAGTATACAAATGTCCATCAACATACAAATGGATAAGTCAGTTTTGATATACACATAGAAGAGAACACTATTACCCCATAAAAAGAATAATGAACTAGTTCATCATATAACCTAGCTGATTCTTGAAAATATGCTAAGTGAAGGATACCAGACACAAAAGTTCACAAACAACATGATCCCATTTATATAAAATATCTGCAATAGGTAAAACCCTTAGGAGAGAAAACAGGTCAGTGGTTAACAGGACCTTGGCGTGAGAGAACTGAGGAATGTCTTCTTAATGGTGTGAGTTTTTATTCCATGGTAACAAAAATATTAGAATCAGGTGGACATGATTATTGCACAATGTTGTCAGTGAGCTAAAGGCCACTAAAATTTTTACATCAAAATGGTTAATTTTATGTTATGTGAATTTCAACTTTAAAATAAGTCTTCCAGGAGCTAAAAATAAAACAGTGTCAGAATGTAAGTGGAAAAGTTGACCTTGAACCATTTCCCCCCATAGAAAAATAAAACAAGCCAGAATAGGTTTTGGAAAACCATAAGGAATAAAGGAAGAAGGTGTGGAGTTAAGAGAAACAATTTTGATGATGGCTTCAATTCTCTTAATGGAGTAACAAAAAAGCCATCTTTTTGAGCTTGTACTACGTGCCAGGTACAGATCAAAGTCTGTGTCATCTCATTGGCCATAACTACCTAGTCAGGCAGATGCTCTGCCTTGATAGAGTACTTATAGATCAAGGATTGATTTGCAGGGGCTAAGAGACTACTGAGGTCATATAGCCAGTCAAGGCAAAGGCTGGCTTTTAAATTTCTGCATCTGGCTTCAGACGTGACTCAGTCAAACTTTAGTCCTAGATACCTCCCACCCTGAGGCCAGAGGGTTGGCTGAGGGCCCTAGGAACACAAGGACATGTTAAATGTGGTGGAAAACAGTTAGAGAAGCAGCCAATTGAGGTCAAGTAAGATTAGTGATAATAAAAGCAGAGATCTCAGTTAATTTCCCAGAACATTCACCAGCAATGTGTGACTGTATCTACAGGGCTTCATAGCAAACTGCTGGCTTGTGACTTTTTCCCAAGAGCCTGGTCTACTGAGAGCAGGAGAGGAGAAAATCATCAGACTGACTGACTTGAGGATGCAGTTGAGTGGGGATGCTGGAATGCAGGAGTGTAAATAACTTACCCAGGGGCTGGAAAGGTCTCAGTTGATTAGAAGAAGCTAATAGCTAAGTAAGAAACAACAAATGTAGGAGAAATCTAGATAAAGAGTCACATGTTGGGGCCGGGGATTTAGCTCAGTGGTTCCGGTGCCTGTCTTGCAAGCGCAAGGACCTGGGTTCGATCCTCGGTAACCATATACAATACTGGGCGTGGCGACTCATGCCCAGTAGCAATCAGTACCACATTCCACAGTGCCGAGCGTGGTGGCTCACGCCTGTAATCCCAGCACTCAGGAGGCAGAGGCAGGAGGATCGTTGTGATGAGAGTTTGAGGCTGAGCTCAGGGCCAGCTTGAAGTACAAAGTGAGACCCTGTCTCAAAAAAAAAAAAAGAGTCACATGTTGTCAGAGGACTAGACATTTAGCTTGAGTGGCTTTAGACAGGGATGCAGTATTCCTAGGGAGCATAAGCCTAGGCACTGCTGTGGGAGTAGGTGGCCAAAAGAGACATGTGACTTGAAAATACTAAGGTTCGCAGGCACCACACTCAGCTTGGCACTGCTAAGTCCCTACAAGTGCCCAGAATAAGAGCAGAACTTGGGTGGAATGGGGTGGCCCTGTCCTCAGTGATCACTGCAGAGTGGCCAGGTTGTCAGTACAGGGTAGAGATGAGAAGGGTAAAACATGAGACAAATGATTTAAGCAAAGAAGGATGGAAATTTTTTTCTAAAATGATGGCAGTATTATGGAACAGGGGCCCAACAGTAATGTGAACCAATTCACCTCTGCCTTCTGATGAAAGTTATAAACAAAGACTGGTTGACTGTATTTGTGTCATCATGAATTTTCACTCCTGCCATAAAACAATTATCACAATATTAATAGCAATAAAACAATTCTACTATATGCCTCATACTCTTCTAAATATTTTATCTGCATTATCTGATTTAACTGCTTTAATTACCATATGAGTGAATTCTATTAACTCAAATTTAAAGGAAAAGAAAATGAGACTTGGTAAGATCAAGTGATTTATTTAAGGCTATATAGTGACAGAATCTAGAGTAAACCTGCTTTTATCTGACTGATACTTTCTCTGCCATCAGGAATAATCTGGTTTATTTTCTCAAACTGGAGAATACTCAAGTTAAAATAATCCTTAGCTAACACTCTAGCAGATAGGATGCTCTGTTCTGGTTTATAATTTTAATTCCCTGAAGAAATATAATTTCTGTAGCACCAGTGTGACTTGGGTCACCCTGTTTTACTGAAACCTTTTTAGAGTACAAGTGTACTAAACATCTTTCTGATTTATTTCCAACAGAGCTGTAAACCACTATGTGTTCCTGTTGTATTTAGCTTCTTTTTCAAGAAAAGACAACTTTTAAGCCAGGGAATACAAATAAATGAAATAGTTTCTAGGCTAATAAGAATGCCACATAATGAATTCTAAATTGTACCCCGTTCTGATGAAATCATGAGCCATCCCCTTCTGTGTAGCCAGGAAGTGACTCATATCTGTCCCGGATATGCACATGTAAAAGCTGTGACCTGTCAGTCACTCAGTAGCTGTCTCAATTTTCAGACCAACTGTGTAGTTCTGCAGGCCACAATTGTGGGGTTCAATACTGTCAATAGTTTTGGGCTTCCACTAGGGGTTTTATATTCCCTCAAGTTAAAGGAGGCTGGAATAATTTGCTATAGCAATTTAGTAAACAACTGCATTCCTTAAACTCAGAACCTTAAACATTAAGTGTACATTGATAGCTCATGCTGAGGGTGAAATTTATATCAGATTTGTTTTCACAGGAGCAAGCTGCTACAAACTTAATGTTACAAGAAATTTTAAAGTTCATTCTTAATAATTAGAGAAGAAAACAAAGTTGTGACTATCTATGTTTCACTTGCTATCTTTACTTTGCACAAAAAATCTAACATTTTCATGCAAAATATCTCTTTAATGCCACCGTCTCCCTTGTCTTTGGTTTTTGTGTTTGGCCGGTTCTATATCAAGAGGGCAAGAAGACAGAACTTTACTTGCAAGAGTTTTATGTTGATGGTTGGTTTTGCTTTTCTTTTATCAGTAAAAGGGAATTCTCAATAACCAAAACCCCGCACATGACCTTATTTCATATGGAAATTAGAAAGAATTTCCTCTGTTCATAAAATCTATACACTTTAAGATTTCCATGTCATATTCAACTTTTCAAATAGGTTAGATTACCAGAGTTATAAAGGGTTTGAGAATAATTTCCTCAACGGTATTTGAAAGTCCTTTAATATTTTTGGTTATCTCTTCAACTGCAGAAGCCTCACTGAATCAGGGTAAATAAACTGGTGAAAAATAATGGCACTGGTAGCGAGTAGGGAAGTGAAAAAATATATTTTCCAACTCAAAATGTTAATGAAACACATTTTGTGAGGAGGGAAAACGTGGAATAAATGTTTGGAACCTCTAATCAAGCGGAGTTTTGGGTAAAAAAAAAAAATTCTATGGTGGGCAAAATAGTGGCCCCTGAATTGTTCTTGTGCAAACCCAGAACTCACACAACAAGGGAAACTTTACAGGAGGTTAAGTTCAGGAGACTTTCCTGATTATTCAAGTTTACTCTATAATCACAAGTCTTCAGGAGAGAAAGAAACAGGCATGAAATCAGAGGAGATGATTTCAGAAGGCAGAAGTTGGACAACGTGATTGCTGGTTTTAAAGACAGAAGCAACTGTGAGCCAAAAAGTGTAGGTAGCTGCAAAAGCTGGAAAAAGCAGGGATCGGATCTTTCCCTGGAGCCCCCAGAAGGAACACAGCTCTGCAGACGTGTGGATTTTAGCCCTGCAACAACTGTCACAAACTCTAGAACTGTAGGAAAATCAGTTTTTGCTGTTTTAAACCAGTGAGTTCACGATGATTTACTATGGCAGCCGTAGAAAATAATCTATACTCTAACCCATTCTAATTAAGAGAGAAGAAAGACTCTGAGACTCCCTGGGAGGCAGTCCTGGGGATATTCACAGACTCAAGCTCAGCTGACTTTCTTAGCAGCAGACAGAGCTCTCTCACCTTAATGTGTTGTAACCCTCCACCTCTGGCCCACTGTCAGCCATCTGATCCCAAGACTTTGGCTCCCTCTGGGTAGTCATGGGGTTGTGACTGACGGCACTGTTGTGAGGACTGATGCATATCTTGGACAAGAGTGAGTCATCACTGAATAGTGCGACCTGCCCTAGAGAGGCTTTACAGCTTTATGCAACTGTTTGTTTATGGTTTATTTTAAACTCAAATTAAGAAAACTCTTTTGAAGAGATGACAGGAAACTAGAAGGTAGACTGTTAGGATGGGACAGGGGTCTGGGGAGGAAGGGAAAAAGGGAGAGGAAGGTAATGGGGATGAAAACTAACCAAATATGTGAACCAGTATACCAAACCAAACAATTAATCTGTATTCACTATTCTAATATGCACTAATAAAAATATTAGAAAAAAAGAAAAGCCTTTTGAATGGGTTTTGCTTATGCAAAGATGATAGACGGTATTGGAGTTTTCCAACATTGCAGCTACAAAGACCTGATGGGTGTTGTCTTAGCTTCTTTTCTTATTGCTGAGACAAAGTGCTCAACAAAAGAAGGATTTATTTTGGCTCACAGTTTGTAGAGGTTTCAGCTGGCTATCTATCATCAGCTGGCTCAAAGGCAGGATGCCATGGCAGAGGGCATCATAGAGGAGAAGTAGTCCATTACAGGACAGGTAGACAGCAAAAAGCAACAAAAGCAGCAACAAGCCTTTGCAGCAGCCCTGTTTCCGATCCTTATGTTCTATCCAGGCTACCAGCCCTTAGGGCTGCTAGCACTTGCATCCACAGTGAGGCACCCTTGATTCCAGGATCACACACCCTAGATCCAGCCACCTCCAGAAAGCCCCACCTACGACTATCTGAGGCTTTGGGGGAACATCCAGGTTCAAACCATAAGAGCTGTGTTGAACTTCAAGCTCTGACCTTTTTTTTTTAATTGAAATCTTTATTGGTACATTACATATATGCATCATGACTACACTAAAAAAAATGATGTTTGAGTCATTTATACTTAAATGGACATACCTAACTTTTGATCAAATCATCAAGAAGCTTCTAGAACTTAAAATGGCAGCTCCTCTGATAACAAATAGGGGAAAGTTTTATGACAAAACTTGTGTTGTATTGTGAGACTTGTTTAGTTTCTGTCAGAAAACAGATATAAAATAAAATAACTTCTGTAGAACAAGAAAAATTAGTCCTCCACATAGAAAAATTTTAACTCATCTACAACTACAGAAGAGCCAGGAAATTCATGGACTCAAAAAAAAAAAAAAAACCCACAAATTCATATTTGAAGCCCTCACACAATTTTTAGAATGAAAAAGGAGATAAATGAATAACTGAATGATTAATGTAGTTGTAATTATTATAATTCATCAACTAAAACAGGATTATGTTGAGCTTTTATCCTCAATCAAGTTGGCAAGTGTCTTATTCCAAAATGATCTCTATTTTGGAAACATGTACAATTCAAAAGTCTTCATTAAAGATGACTGATGGCATTAACTCAGAATATAAGACTTGTCTAATGTCACCCTGGGACAAAAACAGCCTCTAACCACACAAGGTCTAGAGGTTAATAGTCAAATGAGGGCTCTGATGATTAGAAGGAAAGGAACAGGATTCTTTGGAAGAGATCAGCTTTATTCGGACATGGTGTTGCCTCAGGCCTGTCATCCAACTCTCTTCACCTTTGTTAGGCATAAGCACTGAAGGTCTATGACCATTTAATATTAAAAAGTCAGTCCAGGAAGTCTCTCTGATTACATGGCAAATTTTATTTTTCTTGTATTTGAATAGCATGGGTTGTGTGGAGCCATATGCATGAACTGTGGCTAGCTTGCCCATCCTTTCCACATGCCCACTGCCTCCCTGGTACCCCTGCACCTCCTGGTCCCTCCAGTGGGAGGTGCTGCTCACAGGGCATCTGTCAACAGCAGGCTATGGAGTGCTGCAGTTACTGTGGAAACACCAAGTAGCATTCTGGCATTCGTGGGCTAACCTAGGGACCTACTCACCATGACTCATGTTTCCTGAGTTTTAAACCAACCATTTACATCTTGTACTTGAGTATTTATGTTGCTTCCGTAATATTAGCTTCTTCTTGAAATTCCACGGAAGTGAGCATTTTTAATTATCAAAATGAACCAGTGAAAGAGCTAAGCCAAGGATTGCAAAGTTACCATAAAATCAGTACATCGGTGTCATTACTAAGTAAAATAATAATGGACCGTGGATAAGACAAAAGGGCTTCACTTTTATCAGCTATAAAATGAACTATGAGGATCAAATGAGATCAGGTGAAAATGCAGTATATGTTGTGAGGTCCACGTCAATTCAAATACTATGATGGGTAGTGCATTTATAAGAGCAGAGACTCTAGAGTTGGCTTTTCTTGGTGTAATTCCTGGATTAGAACCATTCTGTTCTATTTGCACTATTGACTGATTCATTCTATTTAAACTATTCTGGCTGCATGAATTTGTGTAAGTTACCTAACTGCTTTGTGACATTATTTTCCTGGGGACAATAATAGTAACTGTAGGTTACTGATGGTTGAGGGTTAAAATTTGTAAAGTAGCTGGACATGCTAACTGATATGTAAATGTCAGTTCTCATCATCGTCAGCACAGTAACAGCAGCAGCTGCAGCTGCTGCATCTGTGAGAAGCACCATGGCCTGTGGAAAGACAATGGCCTGGAAAGACAAAGGAGAGGGATCTGATGGATCTGAGTGGAGCGGGTGTGCCTTATTCTTGTAATTACATGCAGCTGATTTACCAGTCACTCTGGAGGAAATTTAATAGGCATTTTGGATATTTATTTCAGTTTAGGCACCTCTTGATAAAATAAAACTGTGAAATAGATTAACAGTTTTCTTTATGACTTGCTGCCCCCTCCCCCCTGGCTGTGGCTCCTAGCCAAAGGATTCTGAGGTCGCTGCTGTTAAGGACTCATCTAAACACGTCTGTTCATCTAAAACTGTCACCTGGCAATTAGCTCTGTAGACTGAATGCAAGCTTGTATTTCTACTCTATCTCCAAACTCACTGAGATAGACAGAGAGAAGTAACACTGGAAGGTGTGAAGGACTACGGAGATGCAAAAGATGTCAGCACAGTTTTGGAAGAAGTGTTTGAACAAAGCGCATCTGTGTTAGCTTTCTGTCTCTGTGACATAATACTTGAGGAAGACATAGGAGGAAAGGCTTATTATGCTTCATGGTTTAGGTGGTTTATGTCCATGCTGGGCTGGTGGTCAGCCCAATGGTCCCCATTGTTTCCAACATTGTTTCTGAGCCTGTGGTGAAGTAGTATAGCAGGGTTGAAGAGTGTGGCAGGGCCAGAGGGAGGAAGAGAGGCACAGGGGGATAGTCAGGGGGAGAGCAGACTGAGACAGAGAGAGGAGAGGAAGGGCTAAGGACGGGATACAGGTCTTAAGGTCACGCTCCACAGTCCACCCTAGATCCATTAATGGATTAATTGACTGATGAAGTTGAAGACCTCATGATCCAATTACCTTCCAAAGCTCGTCAGCTACTCAAGCAAATCCTCAGCACGTTGCCTTTGAGGGACATGTTAGATGCCAATTGTACAATTATACTTTAGTATAAGTTTTTCCCATTCTACTAAGTATCTACAATGGGGAAGGCCAATAGAAAGCAGACTGAGTACCCCACGAGTCCTCAAAAGTCTCAGGAACTGGAAACTCCAGATATCTCTGAATCTGGAATATAGAGAGGGGTTAAAAACAATGGGATTTTGGGGCCGGGGATATAGCTCAGTGGTTCCGGCGCCTGTCTTGCAAGCGCAAGGACCCAGGTTCGATCCCTGGTAACCACATAACAATACTGGTCATGGAGACTCACCCCAGCAGCAATCAGTACCACATACCATAGTGCCGGGCGTGGTGGCTCATGCCTGTAATCCCAGCACCCGGGAGGCAGAGGCAGGAGGATTGCTGTGATGTGAGTTGGAGGTTGAGCTCAGGGCCAGCCTGAACCACAAAAGTGAGACCCTGTGTCAAAACAAACAAAACAAATGAAAACAAAAACAATGGGATTCTTTCCAAGTCTTTATAAGAAGGAACCAGATCCTAGCTTTTTCCCTTCACCCCACACAGCTAGGAGCTACTGTTCCTCTTCCATCCAGCACATAACAGAATTCTTATCCAAAGACAGTGAGCCAGAAAGTCTCCAGTCCTAGGGACATGAGGCATATGCATAGCAAGAACATAAAACCTCACTGAACTCAGTAAGACCCTAGAAGTCTCATGTGCCAGGTTATTGTCTCCACTCTACGCCCTGTGGTGGTACTGGCACACTGCTCCTTCTGTGCAGGGCAGCTGCATTGCAGAACTCTAGGAGCGATCACTCTGTAGACTGTGTTGTGGATGGTGCTCCCTGAAGCAGGTGGGGAGATGGAGTAACTCAAGAGAAAAAGCCAGGTGCTCCCTCGATCATCTTATTGGAAGGCCTATAAAATAGCAAACCCCTAACACATGCACTGAAGTGCTGATCAGCAGTTTGGGTTTGATGAGCAAAAATTACCAGATACTTAAGGCCTCTAATACAAAAGAGGAAAAAGAGTTCAAAGGAAATAGTGAAAGAATAAGATATCAGAAAAAAAAGATCAATAACCTCAGAAAGGTAAGAGATGCTAATATATTCATGACACATATATAGCATTCTATGAAAATGATCAAAGTTCAGAGAATGAGAAAGAATTTTTTGAAATTAAGAATAGAGAATATTACTATCCCTATAATGCACTCAGTTATAAAAAAAGAATGAATCATTAACTTATGCAACAACATGGACAGCCATTGAAATTATTATAAACAGTGGAAGAGGCCAAAAACAAGAGATACCTGTTATATGATTCCTTTTATATGAAATTTCCAGAATAGGCAAATCCACATGGACAGGAAGTAGATTAGTGGTTGTTTAGGGCTGTGAAAGGGAAATTTGAGAGTGAGAATTCAAAGGTATGAGTATAGCAAATTGCACAACTGCGAATATAATAAAAACTACGAATTGTGCACTTTAAGTGGGGGAAGTGTATGGTAAGTGAATAAGATCTCAATATATCCTTTAAAAAGGAGGCTTGCACAGAAGAAAAATTTCAACAAAGGGTTAGAAGATAGAGAAATTAGAATAAAAAGAATCAGAGAGTGTGATAGTATAAATATGAATATCCCCAAAGACTCACGGACTGAGAGCATTCGGTTAATCCATTGATAAGTTCATTGCTGATTAGGTTTTGCAAAATGAGTAGATGATAAGGATTCTAACTTTATCCATAGGTCAATCCATTGATGAGTTCATGATTTGATGGCCTTGGGAAGTGACGGAAACTAGAGAAGAGTCTTGTTGAAATGGATCGTGGGGCTGTGACCTTGGCCCCACTCCCCTTCTTTATGACTTTTTCCCTTTCCCTCTGCTTCCTGGCTTCCAGGAGGTACGCGGCTTCTTCTGCCCTGGCTTCTGCAAGATCGATGTCATGCCTTGCCTCAGGCCCAAAGTAATGCAGCCAGTGTCTGTGGACTAAGCCCAAACATACTTCTGCTCCTTTAAGTTGCTATTATCAGGTATTCTGTTATAGGAACGAAAGTTGACTAACACAGGGAATCAATTTGGGGCATTTAACTTCTAAAATGAATACCAGAATAGGGAACCAGGAAAATATAAAGGAAATATTATTAAATAAATTGTGTTAATCACAACTTGATTTTGACCCTACAAAACCCCGTACCCAAATATTTCATTAGAGAAATTGTTGATTTTATATTTCTCACATAATGAATCATATGTTGCTTTTCTCTTGTTGCTGAGACTGAATACCCAACACCCAAAGTTAAAAGGGAAAGGGTTTCTATGGCTTAAAGATCATAGAGGTTCAGTCCATAGTCAGCTGGCTCCGAGCATGGGATGGCAAACAAGCATCACAGAGGAGAGACACGGTGCTCACAAGGCAGCAAATGTAACAAGCGAGAGACAGTTCTCAGGCCCACAGCATAGCAATGACTACAATGGAGAGTGTAACAGCATCCTTCTACCTCTTTTATCTTATTCAGATTTCTGGGATTAGGGTGGTGCCAAACTAATGACTCATGTAATGGTTTAGGAATCACATGCTCTTAACCCCACCAGCCCACATTCCAGATTCAACTACCTCACAGAAGACAGTCCCACCTTGTAAGCATGAGGCTTTGGGGGGAAATCTAAACCCAAACAATAACATTCTGCCATTGGCTCCCCAAAGCATATCCCCTTATACAAAAAAGCATTTAGTCCTTCTGTAAGAGTTGCTGAAGTCTTAAGAGTTTCAGCATTATGGAAAAGTCCAAGTTCAAAGTCTCCTCTGAGATTTAAGACAAACTCTTCTTAACTGTGAGCCCCTGTAGAAAGTTAAACATTCAGTGGCACAAGAGAGACATTACCATTCCAAAAGGCACAACTAGGGGGATACAAAGGAATGGGACAAAACAAGCCCAAAATCCAATAGGGGACACATTATATCCTACAGTCACATTTCCAGTATCCCTGCAGGTTGTAAGTACTGCAGGTTGTAAACTCCAAAGGGCTTTGATAGCTCCCTCCCCACACCCCTTCCAGTGCTTATAGCTCCCATGGCTTCTCTCTGGGGCTGGCTCTGGTTTTTTTTGCAGTTTTCCTCAGACAATCCATGCTCTTGGCTTTCCAAAATTTTGCATCTTTGGCTTCACACTCCCATTTTCACACACTGCCCTCTCAGAAGCACACTGCCGGGCTTCCCTGGCCTTCTTCTGAAATCTCAGTGGAAGCCTTCCTGACCCCACAACTCTTGTATTTGGCATGTGCCTAAAACCAGTGCAATGTGAATGATACAAAGATATGCTGCCAGGCGGAGTAAAAGTACCCAAGCTTCCTTTACTCTTGGCTGAGGGATCAAGTGCCTGGATTGCTGAACACTTTGAACCCAATTTGGAGGAAGAAATTCTTTAGTAGTTGCCATTTTGGATCAACTTCCCTAAACTGCCACCATTCTGGACTATTGCACTCTGGGGCTTTCTTCTCAAAGCAAAACTGTTTATCTTTACAACCCAAAGGCTGTAAGGGCAGAATCCTGCTGCTTCTTGTGATGCCCTCATGACATTTTTTTCCTACTCTGTTCCTTCTCAGCAATCAAGATCTCCTCTGCTCTATCTCTGCAGTCCAAGCTTTATTGGAGCTTCCTTTCTAGCCAAGCTCAAAACATTTAAAATCATTTTGCTAGCCTCTTTGTTCTTCTCAACATAGATCTGGCTAATAGCCCCCACAATAGCCATGCCACCACCTCAACATTAGGCTGCCTTGAAATTTCTTCTGCAAGATTAGTCCACTGTCCGTAATCTCAGTTTTAGGCAGTCTGTACATGAGCAAAATGCAGACAAACTTCTGCTAGCCATAAGCATCACCTGAAACCCAACAGTCAACACGGTCATTCTTCCCAGCAGAAATCTCCAGAACCTAGTCTTTCAGGCCTTCTAGTCTTCTGAACTCTGACCAGAATCTTCCACACAAAGCAGTCTGAGGTTTTCCAGTACTGCTTTTGTAGCCAACATCTCCTAGTCTTTCCTAACTCTTCCCCTTCCCACAAGCCAGTTCTAAAGGCTTTTAAGCCATGTGGCCAGGTAGTGTCACAGCAATGACTCCACTTCTCTAGTATCAAGTTTGTTGTACTCAGGGTTTCATCATTAATACAGGACACATAGTTTATGGGTTATTTTATGGCAATTTCCCAAAAGTCAAATCCACAGGAGTGAAAGAGATTAACTTCACACTAGAGGTCAAAGAATCCAGCCAAGGGCCAGGATCTATTGCAATGTCCCACATAATTCTGGCTAAAGGCTTAGAGTCCAAGGCACTGTCGCATGTATCCATATTGAGGCTCTACACCTGGAAGGCCCAAAGGCCAGTGGTGAAATCCAGAAAGCTTGCATTGGTGGGATGAAAGATCTGTGCCACCAGCCTGAGGAATCTGCACTGGAGCCAGGAAGTGATGTTTGTAGTGAAGAGCAGAGCTCCTGTGATGAAAATAGCAGCCTCTCCTGGTGACAGTGAGACCCTGAGCTCTTCCTCTCACAAGAACTCCCAAGCCCACATCAGGAAACCACCCGCAGCAAGCTTCTCCTAGCAAATCAACAGCCAGTTCTCTTTTTATGGCCACTGACAACAATCCTCAGGTGGGTCTTCCACACCTAGACCATACTGAGTCAGTTCAGCTGGTCATTACAAGCTGACCATTAGTTAATCGACCACACCTAGTTACCTTGAACCCTCAGAATTGGATTCCAAGTGTTCAGCAATCCAGGCCCGTGATCCCTTCACCCAAGAGTAAAGGAAGCCCCCAGGTCTAGGGGCTCTAAGTTGTCAGCAGACACTTGGGTTCCTTCTACCTCTAGGGTTCATCATTTGTTTTGCTCTCCTTCTCCCACAGACTGTCTCTGCCATCTGCTTCCCACCTTGGCCATTGCAGGTTAGGAAGAGGGATAAAGAGGAAGAAGAAAGGCAGAAATAGTCATACCAACTGGAACTTCAATTTGTACCTCATTTGACAAAACTGGCTCACGTGACTTCATCTATCAACAAAAGTGGGTGGGAAATTAGGCACCTTGTCACCTTGTGTAGAAAGATGCTGTTAGTGAAAAAGTAGGAAAGACGCATTCTGCAGGTGATGAGGGATCTCAGCTACTGAGATAGTTTCCTTGACCCAGACAACTGACCTCTCAGATTCTAAAGGGTCCTCTGAGCATCTGGAAGAATGAGAAAAGCTACAACATTGTGAAATTTAAGAATAATAGAGTCAGTTCTCCCATCCTACTCCTGTACGAAGGATAGGACCCAGGGCCTTGTAGGTGCTAAGAAAACACTCCATCCAGGTCTTTAAATTTTTATTTTGAGACAGTTTTGCTAAATTGCCCATGCATAAATTTAAGATCCTCCTGCCTCAGCCTTCTGAGTAGCTAGGATTACAGATGTGTGCCACCATACCAGACTCTGGAAGAAAATTTTTTTTTAATTTGAATTTTCAGAGAGAACACAGAAGGAGATACAAGGCACCAGCATCACTGTCATTCTCAACAGCAACCCTGGAAGCTGTCAGCCATGAGAGAGAAATCTGTTTTCATCCTAGATGAAAAGTCAAGTCATCAACCAAGTATGAAAGAAGATTAAAGACCTTTTCAAACAGGCCTAGTTTCATAAATTTTACTCCCACTCCCCTCTGTAAGGGAAGGTATGGGGTGGAGAGTGTTACACCAAAATGAGGGTATAAATGACAAAAGAGGGAGTCATGTCATGGATACATAAATACATGGCCCTGCACTGGTGGGAGGCAAAAGGCATTCCCAGGACACGGAGTCCTGTACACGACTAGAGATAGAGTGTTAGTTGTTTGGTTTGCCAAGAAAGTCTTGATTGTTTCGCTGGCATCCTTAATCATTTGTCCTGAGCCTGCTGTCTCTCTCTCTCTCTCTCCTCCTCCTCCTCCCTCCTTCCCTCGCTCCCTCTCTCCCCTTCTTTCTCTCTGTCTCTGTCTCCCTTCCCCACTGCCTATGTTGCTCAGGTTAGCCTCAAACTTGAGGTTCTTTTACCTCAGTCTGCTGAATAGTTATGATTATAGACACGAGCCACCATTCCATGCCTGAGTCTTTCCTTTTTTTTCCAGTGTTGAGGATGGAAATCCTGACCTTGCGCTTCCCGGGCAGGAGAGGTACCACTGAGCTAAATCCCTGACCCTTATGTCTTTCATTTTTAAAGAAGTGTTAACTGTTGCTGTAGAATAAGCCAGGATGAGTGGGTTGGAAAATCTCTTCTTCATACTCAGAGCAGCAATGACCCGTTTCTTTCCTCCTCATCCTTTCTGTGTCCTTATTCCATGCAAAACACTCATTAATAATAGAAATAAGTGATTTGAGAGAGACAACACCTTTGGTTTCAGATGACAGTGGGAGAAAAACCTTGCCCTGCACTCCCTTTGTGGATCAGCCCATTATGCAAGTCCTTCACTGTGAAGCTTAATTTCAGTTTATTTGAAATATGTACATAAAAATAGAGGGCCTCACTTTTTAGAAACACTATTTGATTTTTCAGCAAACTTTCATCAACAAAAATCATTATGCAGGTACATGTTGCATGAAAAAATCAGGACAGAATGTCTAGCTATCACGAAAGTTGTTGTGAATGTCTAGCTTGGGGACAATGTTTGTGGAACCGCCATTCTGTCACTGACCACACAGAAACCAGAAGGCATGGAAATGCTGAAGAAATACTTCAGTCACTTTCAAAAGCTAGTATTTATTTGAAGAAGTTATTTTAAGTACTTATTTCTGAAGATGATATTTAATACGTGCAGCTGTCCTTCCATGAGTTTGATTTTTATTTGTATCTTATAACTCCTCCTAATTTTACTTTTTTATTTATTGTTTTCCTAGAGATATGAAAAATGAGGTGACTGCTGTTTATGTTGGCTCCATGATAGCAACAGAACTTTACAAATGGTTAATAACAGTGGTTTGATGATGTCATCAAATGTTTCAAAAAGAAAAGCTGTTTAGCCAAATTATGACTTTTTTTCTCCAAATAACTTAAGGAATCAGTGTAAAGTGGTTCATTCTAGCAAAGATAAAATGTCTGGTATTATTGCTAGTTCTGTTGTAAATTCAGTTTTAAAAGTCACTATTAAAAATAACAATTTTTTTCAGAGGTAATTTAAATATAATTTTGGAAAACTATGGCACTATAAGACAAGAAATACTCTTACTACTGTTAAGAAACCAAATGGTCTTGGCAGTAATTTCTTGGATATGACACTGTAAGCACAGGCAACAAAAGTAAAAATAGATAAGTGGAGCTACATCAAACATAAGAGCATCTGCAAAAGAAACAATCAACAGTATAAAGAGGCAGCCTTCAGAAAAACAAAAAATATCTGTGCACCTTGTATGTGATAGGGGGTTAATACCTTACAATACATCAAAAATTCCTACAACTCAATCACAAAGATGAACAACCCAATTCCAAATTGTCAAAGTCTTTGAAAAAGAAGCAGACAATAAGTGCATGGAAAGGTGTTTGCATCACTACTTACCAGGGAAAGGTAAGTCAAAGCCCCAAAATAACACCTTGTGCCCATTACAATGGCCATTACTAAAAAAACAAAAAAGAAGCAGAAGCAGAAGTGGAAGTGGAAGAGGAAGGGGAAAAAGAAGAAGAAAAAGAGGAAGAAGAAGAAGAAGAAGAAGAAGAAGAAGAAGAAGAAGAAGAAGAAGAAGAGGAGGAAGAAGTTGTTGAGCATGTCAAGAAACTGGAACTCTTGTTCACTACATTGGTGAAAATGTAAAATGCTGTGTAGTATGTAAGATCTTCAAAATATTTAAAATAGAATTACCACATGATTCAACCACTTTTGAGTTTTATTAGAAATAATTGAAAACAGACTCAAAATCTGAATGTGCATTGATGAATGAGTGGCTATAGGTCCTGTGACATATACATACAATGAAATATTACAGCCTTTAAAAAAAGGAAACTACATCATAAACTATAACTTGGATAAAGCTTGAGGACATTATGATAAGTGACACAGTCAGTCACAAGACAAATACTCATGTTTGCATTTTTATGAGGTATCTAAAGTAATCAAATTCTTAGAAGCAGGAAGTAGAATGATGACTTCCAGGGGCTGGGGGAAGGGAGAGATGGAGTTTTTTTTATTCATGGAAGATAAAGTTCTAGAGATTTGCTGTATCACAATGTGCAATTTAGTTAACAGTGCTGCCTTGTGCAATTAAAATTTGTTATGAAAGTGGATTTCATGTTATGTATCTTTAAGAACAATTTTTCTAAAAAGCCAAATGGGGTAGAAATGTATTTGGAATTGTTCATGACACACATGTAATTTGTAACTGCACCCAGTCAAGTCATGATCCTCTTCAATTCAAATAGAAGTGTAATAGAAATCATTAAAATATACAAGCAGAAGTATAATAAAATAAACATATGCACAATTTTATGATGAAACTGATGTTAAATAAAAAATACTTTTGCCTAGAACTGCATCGTTGTGTCCTGACCAAACTCTACCTGCGGCTCTAAGCTCTGCTTTCTTTCTCACTATAAGGGATAAACTGTCTTTAGTCACATCAAAGGGCCTCTGTACTCCCTGCTACTGTTAATCTTCTCCCCTCTTACTCCTCAAAGATTTCACTCCTATAATTTTCTCTTCTATCTACTGTATCATTTCCCCCCCACCCCCCCACCTCCATGGATTAGTCCAAGCAACATGAACTACACAGTAACTTCCACTGCTTAAAAAAAATTCTTCCTTTGATCCTAAATCCTCTGCAAAGTAGCCACCCTGCTTCTCCCCCTTTTCACAGTAACACTCTAAGAAGTTCTTCATAACGGATGCCTCATCTTTGTTCATTTCTTCATTTCGTTGATCTTCTCTTGACAGGATTCTGACCTCACTGTTCCTTTAAAACTGTTCTTTTCAAGAGTACAATGACCTCTACGCTATAAATCTCGAGGTCACATTTCTGTATTATATTTGGCACTTCAGTACAACTGACCACACCTACTTCCTCTTGGACTTTTATTCTTGGCTTTTAAGATGTTTAATTGTTTGTTTTTGTACTGCGGCCTCATTTCTCCTCTTCTGTGTTTTGACCTCTAAGAGTGGTAGTGTCTGAACTTGCTCCCCCTCTGTTTTCTTTTATCTACAGTTGTTTGCCTACATAATATGAATCATCTCAATGGTCACTACTGTGTATATGCTTCTAGTTCTCAGATGTATATCTCTAGCCCTAAAATCTCTGCTTCTATGCTTGACATGTTTGGATATGCATTTGACATTCTGACTGGAATATTTAACAGATATCTTACGTGCAACCTCCCCAAAAAGGTACACAATTTTCCCTGGTCACTCTTGATTTTATTCTATCTTTTTCTATCCTAAAAAAAGTACTATGCTCTCTTTTCTCTGGTATGAGAATCTGAAGATGTATGAATTCTAGGATGTGTGATAGATATTGTGAAATAGAAAATATTCAAAGGGAAAAGGGTAGGAGCAAATAATGGAGGGAAAGAAAAAATATGATGTTAAAAAAGAAAGCATACGTATATGGAGGTAGGGGAGTTGCAGGGTGGGCAGGGGATGGGTAAAAAAAGTAACTCATGTCATATAGTGGGACGAATTTTCAATATTGAGTGTGACCATGATGTGTATATAAAATGTACCAGTAAAGATTCAAATTTTTAAAAAGTATTATGCTCATATCTTCTCCCTTAAGTGTACCTCCCACATGCCATTCATTAGTCAGTCCTATCAGTTTCTCTCAAAACTCATTCTAATGGGTCAGGGATTTAGCTCCAATGGTACTGTGCCTACCTTGAAAGCACAAGGGCCTGAGTTTGATTCTTGAAATTGCAAAGAAGAAAAAAAATTCCAAATCTGCCCATTGCTCCCCATATCCACTACTACTTCCTGTCCTAGCCATTGTAACCTCCTCTCTGGACCACCACAGCCCTTTCTGCTTCATCTTTCTTCTCCCCACTCTGTCTGGCCTCTTCTACAAATCATTTCCTCACAGGAGCTAGCATGGCGTCTAAAAGCACAAATCCCATCCTGAGAGACTATTGTACTTAAAAATCTCCAATAAGAGAACAAATCTCACTCACTCCTGCAGTCTGCAAAGGCCTCCATGACAGGAAGCTCTTAAATCTTTAGAGAGACATTCCTAACCAGGCTATCCCATACTACTCATATTACTCTCTTTTTCTTCCTGCCTGCCTGTGGTGCTAGACATTCAACCCAGGGCCTTCTACATGTTTGGCACACAATCACTGAGCTACATCTGAACCTTGTTTTATTTTCATAAACGTCCCTATCACTACTGAAAACCATTACTACTTCACACATGTTAGTTTGCTTGTTGCCCACCATAATGTAAGTACCACAAGAGTAGGATTGACAAACTTAGCAAGTGAAACTAGAGATCACTCAATTAAATTTGAATTTATGAAAAGCAAAAAAAAAAAAAGATTTTAGTATAAGTGCATTCCCTGGAATTAGTATAGTCCCACTATATGACATGAGTTAATTCTTATTTTTACCCATTCCCCTGCCCACCCACCCTACCCTGCTTAATTATACTAAGCAATTATTTGCACTGCTTGCTTGAGATTCAAATTTAAGTGGGTGTTGTGTGTTTTATCTGAGAACCCCACCCAAGAGTAGAATCCTTGACTGCTTTGCTTATTACCCCAGACTGGTGCTAACTAGTGAGGAGTCTCTGACATAGGGCAAACACCCCACAAAATATGATTGAAGAAGCAAATTATCAATCTGTTTGATCTTAATCTAAAAACTAGCTTTAGTTATCCAATCCATAGCCCAGTGAGTCTCAAACTTAAGCCTGTAGCCAAACGACTGCAGGCCTGTTAAAATACATTATTTCTGAGCCTGGCTACAGAGATTCAGATCCAGCAGGTCTGAGGAGACCTTCCAGCACATTCCTAGGTGAGCTGAGGCTGCCAGTCCTGGGGCACACCCTGAGGGGCACTGGCTCGTCCACCCTGGAGATCCACAGTCTCTGACTTGCCTGTCACACCTGCAACCTTCACTCAGATTCAAATCTGAGTGAGAAAAAGACATGGCAGTGGGTATTCCAGTGGGTCTTCAAACAAAACTTGGACTGATTCTCACCCTGAAAGACAGGATTCCCTCTACCTGTGGCTGGCTTTCAGTTTTGCACAGCTCACTCAGTGTTTTACGAAAAATGTCCCTGTGGCTGAGTATGAAATCTCTAGACACACATGTGTGTCAGGCTGTAGACACACCTCCACCGCAAACACACAGCAAACAGAGTGGCACAGGCAGAGCAGAACGCAAAGTGCTACATGACAGTGTCTTGAAAGCCAAGCCAAACAGAATGAAATCCCAAGAGGTCCTATTTATGTTTTCCAAGTTAATTAAATTTATTTAATCAGTTGTTTCAGAGCTGGTTTTCCCTTTAGGATTGGTAGCCCATGATGACAGAGAACAAAGAAAAAACGCTACCAGGAGGCAGCGTGAAGTGTGTTTCAATACATTTTATGACATTTAGGGGCTTCTGGGACCCCTTCATTTCCATAAAATATGATCCCACGCTCCATTCCAAAGCAGCTTAAGCTATGTACCATGCAGATATATTTTCCATCTCCCTCATTCTCCCTTGGTTCCACATAGCCAGACTAGTGTATTGTAATAAATTTCTGTGTGTTTACACATCTTTCATTTCATTTTATGAGTTAAGAGACTGAATTGAGATGGAGTAATTATCTCAGTGATGGAGTAATCGTGAAAGTCTGTTTCTTATGTGATTTTAATCTACTGTGCTACTTTTCCTGGTTTCTCAGGTTTCAGCCTGAAATCAGTCCAAGTTTAACTGTCACATTCCTTTCCAATCGCCTCTTCCACTACCACATATGTTTGAAGTTCCTTTCTTCTCTCTTGTGTCTGCTGTGCCAAATGGACTCAAACCCTTGAAGCTATTCCCTGAATCCTATTCTGTAAATAGTTCCTTCGTTTAGTCATTGAACATCAATTAGTGAGTGTTTGCTACAGGTCAAGTTGTGGTAAGAGCAATGGGAAACAACATAATGTCTTTCGCTTCTTTTCAAAGCATTGATCTGATTGTCTCTTGCTTTTGAACTGACCTTCCTGGCACACACCCTGAATTCCTCCACAGCACATAGGTTTTGCCTCGGCTTTCTCATTCTCCTGGAATGTTCTGTATAGAATATTCTGTCTTTGTAGAAGTTCTGTCTCGACTTCTCCTGCTCCCTCTACTCCATTGCTCATGTTGTCTCCTTCAACGCAAAACACACCCCATGTGTCCATACTTTATATTACTATGAATGTTTCCTGAACTCAGCCTTGAACTCAGTAATCCTCCTGCCTCTGCCTCCTGAGTACTGGGATTAGAGGCACAAGCCAACAGCCCCAACACTGTGGTATGTGGTTCTGATTGCTGGTGGATGTGAGTCTCAATACCTGGCATTGTTGTACGTGGTTACTGGGTCCGAACTTAGGCCCTGGAGCTTGCAAGGCAGGTCCTGGAAGCACTGAGATAAATCCCCAGGCCGCCTCCCCGCCAAATTTTTAAAACAGGGTCCCTCCAAGTCACTAAATTGCCCAGGCTGGACTTGAATTTTCAATCCTCCTGCTCATTCTCCCAAAATGTTGGGATCACAGGCCTGCACTATCACATGCAGTTTACAGTACCTTTTCTTTTTTCTTTTAATAAATAAAAATGTTCCCTAAAGAAGGGGGAAGTGGGCCCAGGGATCTAGCTCAGTGGTTCCGGTGCCTGTCTTGCAAGCGCAAGGGCCCGGGTTCGATCCCTGGTAACCACATACAATACTGGGCACGGAGACTCATACCCAGCAGCAATCAGTACCACATACCACAGTGCCGGGCGTGGTGGCTCACGCCTGTAATCCCAGCACTCGGGAGGCAGAGGCAGGAGGATTGCTGTGATGTGAGTTTGAAGCTGAGCTCAGGGCCAGCCTGAACTACAAAGTGAGAACCTGTCTCAGAAAAAAAAAAAAAAGAAAGGGGAAATGGGGGGTGAGGAAAATCAAAGAAGGGAAAGAAAATTTTGATGATAAAAACAACAAAAGAATGGATACAAAGCTTATGTATATAGGAGAGTCAGGGTTGTAGGGAAGATAGGAGAAGGGAAAAAATGAGAATCAAGACATATCATATACATGTATAAACTCTAACTGATGAATGTGATCATAATGTATTCCTAAAATCTACCAATACACTCAATAAAGGAGAAAAAATTAAAAATAAAAGTGTCCCCTAAAATCATGATAAAAGGTACACATAGTAGCTACCAAGACTAGTAATATAGTCATTTAGTATCATTACCAAGTATTATGCAGTACATATAATTATAATGTGCTTTATTATAATGTGTACATATATATGTGCTACTGTGCTTTATAAGACAGTTAGCACAGTAGTTTTATTTCTACCAGCATTGCAACACACATAAATAATGTGTTACACTGGAGATCACGAAGTAGTGAGAATCTTTCAGCTCCTTCTAATCTTTTTTTTTTTTTTTTTTTTTTTTTTTTTTTTTTTTTTTGAGACAGGGTCTCACTTTGTAGTTCAGGCTGGCCCTGAGCTCAGCCTCAAACTCACATCACAGCGATCCTCCTGCCTCTGCCTCCCGAGTGCTGGGATTACAGGCATGAGCCACCACGCCTGGCACTGTGGTGTATGGTACTGATTGCTGTTGGGGTGAGTCTCCACGCCCAGTACTGTTATGTGGTTACCTTACTGGGGATCAAACCCAAGCCCCTGCACTTGGAAGACAGGTGCCAGAACCACTGAACTATATCCCCGGCCCCAGCTCCTTCTGATCTTATGGAGCCACAGTACACTGGTGGTATGTCCTCCACTGAAACAGTACGTGTAGCATGTCTGTCCTGTGACTAACTCTGAGGTATCAGTGAAGTCACTAGCACAGGACTCTGGACAGAAAAAATACAATGGCACATTTTTATTAAACACATCATCTGCTGAGAAGTCTTCTCTCTACATACTACAAATTTAACTACAACCTCCATTACCTTTAGCTTCCTCCTTGGAGGACTTGATGTGATGAATGATGCTTAAACAACATCAGAGTTAATCACGTCATCAAAGTGACCAAAGCCAAACATTTCTGAGACTGACTATCCCTTTTCTTATTTTGAGTCTCACCTTAGCAGTTGCAATGTTGTGTTTCATCTATCATAAAAGCTCCACTAAATAACATAAAACAGAATTTTGAAAGAACCCCTGTGCCTCAATTCCAGCATCTAAATACATATGTTCTGACTTCCCATTAGTTTATCCAGACTCTGTTCTGCAAACATCAGCTTTTTAAAAATCTTAATCATGGGGCATGAATAATTTTGTACTCTGCTGTTTCCACTTAATGTTGTATGATCAACCTTCTCTTTTGTTGTTGAATAATTATAATGTTCAAGGACAGCATAAAATTCTATGGATGACATGCTATGATTTGTGTAGCTGTCTACTAATACCAAATAACTTGCTTTCCTTTTTTCACACTCGTCCCTCTGTACAGATTCCACTTCCCTCAACATCATTAAGCACAGAGCTTAACACAAATATTTATTAGGATCAGATTCCAAGAGTCAGTGGGATTATTGTGTGAAAGGGGATAAGCCTTTAATACTATTTGATTCCCCAGAAAAATTATCACCATAAGGGATACAACCAGCTTCAGTGGTGAGTTCGTTCACCAGATCATGTACCAGGATGTCCCCGACAACAGAGGACGTGGTTCATTCCGTCCTATTCTCTGACAGGATTTTGGGAGGATCATATGCCACTGGTTAAATGAGGAATGCTCCATTCCTATCCACTCATGGTCCACCACAGTACGGGCATTATTTATACAAACCTATGGTGAGTGTCAGCTGTTCCTAAACAGCTTCCTATAAGCCTCTTTTTCCTTTGAGATATGAATATATATATTGTAGATAGGTGCATCTATAAGCACATATCTATCTCCATTAGATCTGACCCATCTCTAAACTCTGAAAAAGGAAAAAACAGAGGGAATAGATGTACAGACGCCACTGAAACTCAAAATCAGGAAGACTTCTGAGTTCTGCCAAGAAAACAGAGAGGCACAATGTACACCTCATTAATCCTCATGTCCTGGTTGTTCTATCTCTTAGGTGGTTTCTTGTTTGCTCCAAGACAATCTGTATTTTTAAAATCTCCACAGTAGAAGTAAAGAGCAACATCTTGGCACCCCTAGGAACCCCGATTACTCCTCCCAGTCTGTGTTCCCACCCTGTTCTCCACCCAAACCAGTTGCTTACAGGAGCAGCCTGTGTGCTGCACAGCCTTCCTTGTGACAAATACATCCAGCCTTTTGTGTGTGTGTGGTTCTGGGGATCGAACTCATGACCTCATACTTGCTGAGCAGACCCAATGCCACTGAGTTACATGCCCCACCCAAACATCCAACTTTTACTCCTCTTGGTATTTCATAGATATGTGTGCAGATAAAATCGGTAATACATTTGAAGATTTCCAAAAGCTAAAAATAACACTAGGATTTGAGCTATAAATATTTATTTGTATTATCATCATCACTAAAACTTCCAAAACAGCAAGAAATATTGCTAAAAATGTGGGATTGGGGAAAAACTGCTGATGTAGATGTCAGTTTAAGAATAACATTGAGTGGTATTTTGGAAGAGTAGTCAAAAGTATGTCAAGCTGTTAACAAAATGCTGAATTTTAGGTCAACTTGGGTAACCTAACATTTCAAAAAATTTCTTGAAAAAAAGTTTACAATTTTAGTAAAAAAGTGATACTGTCCTCCTGAGGCATTTTTCTCCCTTAAGGTAAATATGTAGTTTAGGACTGTATAAAATTTCTGCCGATACACATCAATATATTGTTGAGACAGACATCAAGGCTATAACTGAGAATGCACTAGTAGGCAATTTTCTGATATATATCCAATAAAGTCACCCCATGTTTACGATGTTTGGCTTGCTGTGGTAGATACTTCAGAAGACTGAATAAGAAAACAACCTCTATCCTTTCCACTTATAAACATAACTTTGTCACATAAGGAAAGATGTGTTACTTAGGTAATGTGGTTTTTAAGTCTGTTTTTGTTTTATTGATGACTGAAGGAGGACTTGTAATGCCTATAACCTGAAATTGAATCTACTAATGTATCAATGGTCATTATTGTTTTAAATCTCTATTTGCCACTTCTGAGATATTAAAATAGGAACGCAGGGAACCTACAAATGGTCATTTGATTACTTAGTGTGATTTCTGGGGCACCAGGAAAATTTCTTTGAGCAAAAAAGCTACTTGTTTACTGTTTGCTGAAGCTTCCAATTTAGGTGCATGATTCTTTTGTCTTCAAAATTGACCTCTTTCAAAAGGGTAGAGATAACGACCCTTTTGCTGATAGTTTTTGACAGACATTTACAGTTGTATGAGTTGGTTTCAGATTTTTTTGAAAGAGAGATGTTGTTTGGGAGAGAATGCATGCCCTAATGTATAGCACAGAGACCTCACCAACAGAGTAGGAAGCTCTGGAAAAAATTGACCCACGATACAATTTGTTCTAGGATTATCATTATAGAAATCACTTACAATAAATCTTGAAAAACAGTTAAGTCTATGTAATCTTCCTACAATATGACATTTTTTAAGATGTCTAAATAGGGAAGAAAGTTAATAAATCTTAAGAGAAACATCTAGGCTGCTCTTTGGCAACTGTTGCCACTAGATGAAAGTGGAATGATCTAGACTCAATCAGGTTGGGAGAGAGATGAGCAGCAGAAGGGTACACAGCAGAAGCCCAGTGCCAAAAGGCGGCACTAAGTGGGTGAGACTACTTGGGGCACAATCTTTGTACCAGCTGAGCATGTGAGTTTTGTCAGAGTTGCCCACTTGTATGTGAAAGAGACAAGAAAGTCTACAAGGCCCAGTGACGTTCATTCCCCAAATCTGCTCTTACGTAATTTGGGACTTAACTCAGGAAGAATGTGCCTATAGGCTGTGGCTTTGCCTACTTCTTCTCAAGAGCCGCAGTCCCAGCTTTTGTCAAGAAATAGTCTGTTCCTGAACCCATAATTTGCACAGTTCTCAGTTACAAGCGCCTAAGGAATAATTCTCGGGTCTAAAGACTTGTAAATCAGCCAAAACTCCCTTAAATTCCTTCTTGAAGGAGCCCCTGTGATGGGAGGAAGTGCCAGCTCCACCCTCAGGCCTGCTTCCTGCTTGGCAGTTGTAAAGACAGTACAACAGTGAGCTTTCTAGCCCATTATTCACCTCTGAAAGGTAACCAAAAGGGATGTCGCTCCTTTTATTATCCTATTGTTCAATTTTATGGAGGACTGCCTCTGATTACAGATGTTGTCAGAAGAAGCCAAGAACTGAAAATAAGCAAGAATTTTCAAATACTTCACACTCAAACTATCTTAATCCCATGACTTGCACTGCCAAATTACTGAAGAACAGTGAAACACCACAACTGGGAGCCCCATGTTATTGCAGACAGTTTAACAACTGCATACCTTCTACTTACCAGTCGCCCAAATAGACCACAGGGTTACAGATGCTATGCTTACATTTTGTATAAATGGAATTATGGTGTATATTCTTTTGCTTCTTGCATCTTTGCTCAAGCCTAAATTTATGAGAATTTATCTTTTTTTATTTTTCATTTCAATTGCTATACAGCTTTGCATTATAAACAATATATCACAATTTATGTAATCGGTCCACTCATGATAGATTGGCCATTTCCAGTTTGAAGAATGTGTTAGTTTCCTGCTGCTCCTAAGTTCCTCTTTTAAGGGTCTGTTAAAATAGTTTTCTATTGTAGTAGCAAGTAACATTCCTACCAACATCAATTATGTAGAATTTCTAGTTGATCTGCAACCTCTCCCTCACTTATGTTGATATTTATTTAACCATTGTGAGTATATAGAAGTGTTTTAATTTGTATGTATTTACTGACAAATAAGGTTGGGCATACACATATTTATGGACTATTTGGATTATCTCTCACTGAAATATCTGTTTTTAACCTTGTACCTATTTTTTGGTTGTATGTGCTGATCAGGTTTTCATGGCTAGGACAAAATGGCTGACACATTCAACACAAAGGAGGAAGGGTTTATTTTGGCTCACTATTTCAGAGGCTTCAGTTAATGATTGGCTGTTTCAATGGGAAAAGTTATATGGCAGAAGGGCATGGTGGCAAAAAGCAGCTTAGCTGATGGCAGCCAGGAAGCAGAGTATAGGGAAGGGTCAGAGACATGGGTACATCTTTCAAAATTATGCCCCCAGTGACCCAACTCCTTCAACAGGTACCCATTTCCTAAGAGCCTTATTCAAATATGAATTCAACAGTGGGTTTGTCCACTGATGACACTAGCATCTTCCTGATTCATCACCTTCAAATTCTCACCTCTGAACACAGGAGTTTTTAATCCAAACTGTAGTAATGTGTCTTCCTTACTGATTAGTGGAAGTTCTTACATCATGGTTTCAGCCTTTTTTATTTTCTAATGTTTACATGTTAAAGCTGAAAATGTTCTTCTAAGTGTAGTCATCCTCAGCATCAGGGTGGTACACGTCTGAGGATCAGGTTCAGAGGCCCGCACCCAGAGGGTGGGCACACAGTCACCACGCAGATTCTGCAGGGTGGGGGTTCAGTGAAGGCTTCGGTCTTTATTGAGGGCTACATAGGCTTATACAGAACAAGGAGAGTGGGAGTGGCTATGAGCGCAGAGGTGCAAAGGGCTGTAGCTGACTGGTGGGGCACAGGTTTTTTACCTTTAATGGTTAGCTCTTGACCCAACCACACTTGAGCTTCTCCTTCATCTAAGTTTAGCTTTAATTGCATCCCACAAGTTTTGAAGTAGAGAAACTTAATTAGGACTTAATTAAAATATTTTCTAGTTTCTGTTGTGATTTCTTCTTTGACCTTTTGGCATTATAAGTATATTGTATGATTTCTAGACACCTGGGGATTTTCTCTTCAATTTTTTTATTATTTATTTTTAGCTCAGCTTTGCTATTGGAGAAAATATTCTAATCTTGGCATTGCAAATTCTCAGTACCATAGTAGCTCCTAAAATTTTGTCTTAAAAAAGATGTTCTTATATTTAGTTCAGCTTTGTAGTTGTTTTCAGAAACAAGTGTGACATAAAGTATCTTGTTCAGCTACTGTTACAAGAATAACTATCACCGGTGGTTAATTTACTTCATTGTGACACCACCAAAACCTACAGATCACCAGGATGTCAAAGTCTCCTAATAAAAAATGAAATAAAGGCCATTTCTGCATTCATGACCACCTCAGCAACTCAGGTGCACAGTTCCATCTCATTTTCTACAAAGAAATGTTGCTAACATGCCGCTTGTCACCTTCGCTGTTCTCCCTGCGACACTCCACGCTTCTGTCTAAACCCACTTTTCCACGACCTATCGTCATCCCCTTTCATTAGTCTCCTCTCTTTTATTTACAAATAGCAAATACATGTTATGTTCTTACTTACGGTATCCTTGGCCTCACCTTATTGTTCTATGAAATATCTACCCTTTTATCATTTTGGCTTCATATGTAAAAAGAAACAAATACCTAAGGACTGAAGTTTAAAAAGAGACCATCTGTCTGTCACTAACATTTTCTCAAGCACCAGCAGAGGCACATGTCACATTTTTGGAAACCGAGCTAGTGTGAGAAGCAGAAGCCCCGCTTCCCGGGTGGAGGTAGGGATGGGTGGGGGTGGGGCACCATCAGAGGATTCCTAGTGTCTTCTTGACAATGTCACTGACATGTCTGATAGAGAATATATCCCGTGGCTTGTATAACCCTCTACATTTTGAGACTCCACTTCCACGTTTAAAAACCTCAAAATGGCATATAATTCTATAAACATTTATTTAATTTAGACTTAATTTTAAGAATAAGCATATGCTCTATAATCCTTCTCAAAGCAGACCATTGCAGGCTTCTCAGAAGGGAAGCACTCTTAGCTGGAGGTAGAATAATTGCAATATTCATATCAACGGGTTCCACAGTATTGCTTCTGCCTGAGTGGATCCTGGGGAGAAGGCAGTGCGTAGTAATTACTGGATTCCCCAGGGCAAACATAGACAAAAACAGAAAACCCTCTTGATGAGAGTGGAGTCGGTTAAATGTTTTTAATGCAATGGATTATTGCTGCTTTCTGAATTTAGTTGAAGAGTAATGCCTACCATCTTGGACTGAGTGAAATCTTTCTAACTGCCAAGCTCTTCAAGAAAGAGCCACTGCACCAAAACCCTGTGTCGTCCCTTCCAATACGCGGTCCCCCTGCTGCAGCTGAAGACTATTTCCTCTCCATCTACTCCCCAGTGGAGATGAATACCAGCTGGTCATTGATGCTGCAAAATTATCACCAAGCTATCGGAGGCCATAATTCCTGACCTGCAACTAGGCTTTTTTTTTTTTTTTCCCCAACAATTCCTACCTCTTTAACCTTTCCTCACTGACCCTAAGTGTCAGGTTAACCCTAACTAATCTAGAATCTTTTCTGGCTCTATCGCAGCTCTAAAGGAGACAGAAGCAAACATAGAACTGTGCCCCAGTGAGACAAAGCAAGGAGCCATTTTGAGCCAGTATTGTACACACTGCTGAAAACCCCGGCTGTTTTGCTTTGTCCCCAGGAGTGCCTCATTACTGAGAGGAAAACACAGCTCCTGCTGGATGAGACGCCTGCCTCAGTGTGGCCAACCCAATGATGTCAGACCCAGGGGAGGAAAATGAATATCCCAGGGTCTGAAACCAGCTCCCTAGGCACATGAAGCCAACAGAACACCCGCCAACCCTGTCGTAAACAAACTGAGGTGAGTATGAATGGGGCCTTTTGTTCAATGAAATTCTAAATCCTGGAAAAGTCAAGAAGTGTCATAGCTGTCTGAGGAGTCACTGAATACCTACGGTATTCTTTCATGTCATGAACAGTAAATAAACTGACCAATTCATAACCAGAAGAAAATTCCTCAGCCTCTTTTCTTTACTTGAATTTGAAACCATCTGTTTAGCCTGAGAGGAAGTGAAGTGTTTTATCTAAGTCAGGTCCCAACTTCTGATAGTTCTTTGAGGACCCCCAGCAGTTTAGAGACCCTCCCTGCTGAGCCTGTGGTCCAACTGAAAAAGCAAAAAAAAAGACGGCAGGTTGAAGCTACACTATCACCTCGGTTACTCAGACGCTGAAGATGTAACTTATTCTTGTCAGTGAGTAAGTAGAGCTGCCAACAGTAACCTCCTTCATAGCAACCTGGGTAAGGGTGACCCATTTGTGGCCCAGTCCTTCCCCAGAGCACCCTGTAAATCATGCCCTTGGAGGACAAAGTGGCTCCAAAGAGGAGGCCAAGGAGGTGCTGGGTCAGGCACACTGGTTAGTTCTCTCTACATTCCTTCCAGTCAAATCACTTGATCTTTGAGCAAAGGGAATGACCAGCCCAGATGTTACCTCAAGGGTTAGATGTGGAAAAAAAAATGTACCTTCAAATCCAGCCCCAATGCCTTACCTATCTTGTTGCAAGCCCATCTTTCATCATTCCACATGCAACCACCCTCAGCAAAACTCATCTTGAACAGTTATGATAAGCTATGTGTGTGGTACATGTGTGCATATATGTATATAAGTAAGTATATATGTGCACAAATATACAAGTGTATTTGTGGGCATACATGTGAGTTCATGTATTCATATAGATATATATGTGTGAATACATATAAGTCTACCTGTGGTGCAAGTTTATGTACATGTACATATGTGTAAACGGTTTTGTGCACCTGCCCATGAATGTGTGCAAGTGTGCAGGGGTAGGTGTTCATACATGTGTATGTGTACATATATATCTGAGCATATATGTGTATAGGTATAACAATATTACAAGTATGTGTGCAGGTATGTATAAATATTTAGAAACAGGTATTTGAGTGTATAGTTGAATCAGCCTGTTTCAACATTTTTTAAAATTTACTGAACTAGGATTGAACCTCAGACCTTGCACTTGGCAGGTGGGCAGCGGCATCGCCGAGCTACATCCATAGGTCCCTAACAAACATTCTTCAGTACCTACAGTTTCCAATGATTGGTGACTCATACTGAGACTTTTGCTGAGTTAGAGCTGTACATCATTAGTGACAAAAGATTCTAGATGGAATCGGAATTTTCTTATTCCAGAAATGAAGTGTTCCCTGGAAGATTAGGCATAGTGACAAGAGACTCACCCAATTTTGTATGTCTGGCCATCAAAAGGACATAATTCCACAAAGTTAGCATCTCTGTGGAGTTAAGTGTCACTCTGAGATATCACCAGAACAGGCACAGTGGGTTAGGATTGAGTTCATCTTTGCCTATCAACTTCCTCTCTATTTCAGCTGGTGACATCATTATGTAACCAGTGATTAAATTGGGAAAATCTCTTCCTCGCCCTACTAGGAAACCAAGTAAATCTGCAAATGTGTCACTATTTGCTGCCTGTTTTCTGTCACCTCATTTAGGTTCATTCTGGCTCACCTGGCCCAACACAATAACATCTTCACCTGAAACTTCCAGCCCCACCTTGGCCATTTCCCTTCTCCACTCTTATCAAAAGTCTTCTTGTGCTCTGACAAGCAAAGGTCAGTCTTCTTGGTAGAGTTCCCTGAAAATTGGCCACCTTCCTTTACTCACTGCCACACCCTGACAGCAAGAGACTTCCATGAGACCTTGTGAGGCAGTGGAGTTTTAAACAAAGGAGAGAATGTTCTTGCTTAAGTAGTCTGCTCAGACCACAGCCAGCCATCAGCTAGCTCAGACACATCAGCGTGTCCACCGTGGATAACCTGGCAGAGCAATGAGGGAATCAACTATATCAAGACACATGGGTGAGCCCAAAGGAGAGTCAAATTCCAAGAGAGGACATCTGGAAGGGGCAACAGACAACAGAGGAAGCCCTCCAGGGGCATCAAGGATGTAGAAGCACAACCTTCAGTGTCCTAAAGTAGCCTGATAGGTCTCAATCTGTAGAATCTACAGATTCTAGGTCCAGAACAAGGACCTAAAGAAATAATCAAGTTGGAAAGGCAAACATAACAGCAGCCAAATAGTATTCCAAAAATGAAGAATGGATAGTGAGCAACATGTCAGGGACCCAGCAGCTAAAAGCCAATATGGGTGCCTTTTCAAGGAACTGAAAAAAATCATATGTCAAATGAAACAGACACATCAGCTGGGGGTTGTCTGTGTCTCTCCTGGGTATGGAAGAGTTGCAAGCACAGGGGTTCTTCACCTGAAAAGGGAAGGGTGACTATTAATTAAGTGACAAGCTATGAGAAGGCATATCATGTCGCTATGAGATCTTGATCAGAAGCTAGTCAATAGACATTGGTCAATTGATCGGTTACTTTGTTGGAATGGCTCCTATTTTCTCTCCCCACCCCCACCCCCAACCCCTAGCAGCTATGCTCAGCTCAGCAAACAAAAGCTGTTGCTGTTTCAGCATCATTGCTGAGAAGGGCATCGGAGCATCTTTATGTCAGGCTGAGCTCACTCATCCAGATTAATTCCTTAGATGTTCAGCAGGATTTCTGTAAAGTCATCTTTTGATCTGAATGAAAAGCAGATAACTCACTATATCTATGAGCCTTTTTATCTTTTTGAGAAACCAAAATTCTCATCCATTCCAGTTTTCATGGCTATTCAAGAAATTGCTGGAAGAAAGACTTTGGAAAGACACACTAAGTCTACACTTTGCTCCTCGCTGTCACATGAGTGCCCAGCATCCTTGCAGTTTCTGATTCAGCTCTGCAGAGATTACAGAAACGCAGTGGTGACTGGCCTCGCCAAGCTTCTCCCTGGTTTT
>PVIR01017831.1:0-34274 GCA_004026965.1 Petromus typicus | reverse complement strand
AAAAAAAAAAAAAAAAAGAGTAGAGATCATATAGGTTTAAAGGAAAGGGGCACTGGAGTGGCATTTAGAAGTCTGATAAAGATTGATATCAAGGGATAGTTTGAAACATTAGTAAAAGACCTAAAATCTCAAGAATGGCTAGGCCACAACTTTTGCCTTGATGGCTCTCCTACTGTCCGAGGAATGTCCTGGACAAATGAAGCAGGAAACAGAACTCATGTTACCTGCGTCTCCCTGCCTGCCCTTAGCACGGAGGGATGCCGAGGTCCCATTTCCGGGGAGTTTCACTTGAGTTGGGTTGTAGGTAAATATGGCCCTCAATAACTTGAGTGCTATTCTACCCTAGCTACCAAAAAAGGGCAAGATGCCACAAAGGATTAGTATACAGATTAGGCAGTAAGACATACACCCTTTCCTTCAAGTACCTTACAGTATGACAAGTCCAAGAACCTCAACTCTTTTTTTAAGAGTCTGACAAGGAAATAGTAAGCAGAGTAAGTATAAGAGGATCCTAGTATATAAATCAACTTTTTTACTTAATAAAACCAGCAGTATTCTAGATATTTTATATGGAACAATATGTTCTTTGCAGAAAAAGCTAAAGAACAAGGTAAATGATTACCATATCGAAACTGTCTAAAGCAACCTGTAGTGAAAGGCATCAGACAACACTGGTGAGTCATGCTGAGACTGGGCCAACCCCTGGCTCACATTAGCATGTCAATTGTAGTTCCTGGGCAACAATTTGGTCTTCCAAGTAAGCTCAGATCAAAACCATTTTGTTGTTTTTGTTTCTTGCCAGACAAAGAAAGGGTTTCACTCTCAGTCTTTCCAAACCACTGAAAGACAAGACACTAAAGCAACCCAGCTCACTCTGCATGCAATTCCTACTAACTTCAAACCTCCCGAGACAGCGCGAGGCCAGGAGACGGAGTTTATGTGAGGTCCAACACGTCTGCCGAGACGGAATCATAAACCACTAGCACTCCATTGCCCCACCACACCATGCAGTCTCAACCTGGTTGAACCATGTCTAACAAAAAAGAAATCAAGCACACACTGAATTTTTTTTTTTTTTTTAGGTTTTTTTGAGACAGGGTCTCGCTTTGTGGTTCAGGCTGGCCCTGAGCTCAGCCTCAAACTCATCACAGCAATCCTCCTGCCTCTGCCTCCCGAGTGTTGGGATTACAGGCGTGAGCCACCACGCCCGGCACTGTGGTATGTGGTACTGGTTGCTGCTGGGTGTGAGTCTCCACACCCAGTATAGGTATGTGGTTGCCGGGGACCGAACCCAGGTCCTTGCGCTTGCAAAACAGGCGCCGGAACCATTGAGCTAAATCCCCGGCCCCAAGCACACACTGAGTTTAAAGCCTCAACTACAATTTAAATTCTCTTTTAGATTCATTTCAATTAACACAGGTCAGGAAACTTCTTTATTCAAGCTGAGTTATTCTTAGTGGTTTAATAACAAAAGCAGTCAGACACATTTTCCTACTAACAACAACAAAAAACACCCTGAAAGAAATGCATCCTAAATCTCAGTAAAGAATACAGAAACATCTTACAATAAACTGTCTTACAGAATTATATGAAGGAGATTACCCAGTTATTTGACAGTGGGAAACAACTACTTGTACGTTATTACATATTTTGCAGGTTACAAACTAAAAGCACAAGTTTTATACTCTAGCACAGCATTCTTCAAAAATATCTTATAAAGGACAACTAAATGTAACAACAAAAAAGTAAGTCAAATATGTTTGAGAAGCACTGCATTCCTCAGTTCTATGACTGGAAATGACCTGAGCAAGTTGGAGGATTTAAGAGTATGAACAGCCTTTTGGTGAACTCTCTGGAATCCGGTCTTTCCCCAAGTTCATTTGGCCCTCCAGCCCATTTTCTCTCACGACACAATTCAACATCCCATAAAATGGCTGGTCTTCCCAGCCTACCTTGGGAAAGATTCTGGCAGAAAAAGGTTATAACAATATGGCTTAAGGGCTGAAACTCTGGAGTCGAATATCAGCATGACTATTTGTGAGCCGTTTATCACTGAGCAACCTTGTCCCTCAGTTTCCCCAGGAAAAATGGTCAAATAAAAGCACAGGCTTTAGACCTTCCAATTTAACTGAGACAGTGTTCTGAGATCCTCACACTGCTGGGTCCTTTTCATTATTCAGGTCTTGGTTCACAAAATCACCTATTCTGAGAGGCTTTCCTTAACTGCCCAATACAAAACTGGTTTTGGCCAAGTCACTACTGCTGCATCTCCTTTTCTTCAGGAGACTTCTTTAACTACAAAACCATTATTTACTTCATCTCTATAAAATGCAAGCACCATGAAGTCAAGCTGCTGGCTATCTGTGCTCTTTCCCCAAACAGATCTCAGAATTCATCCAACAAATATATAACAGAATAAATAAACTGATTAATAGATTAACAAATGAGGTGGGTATGATGATTCAGTGTAAATTAATGTAGAGCATCCTTCATCTTACCTGACATATACACAACTCTTCAGATGTTTGTGAGAATTTCTGATGAGCTATTTCAGTGATCAATACATTCATATACATAATTCTTCCAATATTTAACTTTCAGACTCTGGAGTACCTCTTCTTGCTATATTATGGGTAAAATTTTCATGAAATTTATTCAGAGATGCACTGGTGAACAGGCTTTCAAGAACGAGGAGAGGGTTGGCCCTGAGAATTCACTGGTTTCCACAGTGTAAATATTCCAGCAGTGATGGTCAGGCTATTAATGGTTTAATAGCAAGTTTACAAAATATCTGAAAAATTAACAAGCAACTTTAACAAGATACTACAATTCTTCTTTGATAAGCATTCTTTCAAGCCTCCAACTCTTGTTTGTTAGGTTCAAGTTAAAAATGAATTTTTTTCACAGAGATGTATCTTCCACAGTCTCCCTTCTTTTTTTCTTTTTTTTTTTTTTTTGAAAAAGTTCTCACTTGTAGTTAAGGCTGGCCCTGAGCTCACTATGTAGCCCAGGAGAGCTTCAGGCTCACCACAATCCTCCTGCCTCTGCCTCCCGAGTGCTAGGATTACAGGTAGGAGCCATCAAGCCAGGCATTATGGAATGTGATACTGACTGCTGGTGGGCGTGAGTCTCCATGCCCAGCATTGTTATATGTAGTTACCAGGGATCAAACCCAGGCCCTTGCAGTTGTGAGACAGGTGCCAGAACCACTGGGCTGAATCCTCAGCCCCCACAGTCTTCCTCCTTGATGAGCCAAGACAAGAGCTACCCACCAACGTTGGTTTGATGCTCAAGAAAATAAGTTGGATGTCCTGGGCTGCATTTTTCTGTACCACCCTCTGTGTACTCTCAATCTGATGTTTAAAGCAATAAACATGATCTGCATCTATATAAGACCATTGTGAGAATCAAACAAATTTCCAGAACATTGATTTGTGCTGAAGTTCATTTAAATAGAGACAGCTAGACAATATGATCAAGCTACGCTTCTCAGTGAGACTCTAATAATGGGACAGTGATACTATAAGATCCCAAAATGGAGTGATAAATGGTGCTTCTTATGATGTGTCTCTGGCATCACAACCTTACTATCCTAGTCACTTTCTTTGTTTCCAGGGAACAATACCCAACACCCACAAATTACAGACAGTGTTTATTCTGGCTCTCTTTTTCAGTTCAAGTCAAGGCAGTGAGGACATGCAGAAAGACCTAGCATAGAAGAAAGCGAGCTGCTCATGTCATAGTGATCAGGAAGCAGAGAGAAAAGGGAGAAGCTAAGGATGGAGATACACCCTTCCAGGTCACACCCCAGTGATGACCTGTGGCCTCCAATCATATTCTACCTAGGAATAGCACATCAGCTATGCACCCATTGGTGGACCAATCCACTTGTAAGTATAGTATCCCCGTGATCCAATGAGCACCAGACACATGAGACTTTGGGAGCACATTTCAGATCTGAACCATAATATTCCATCCCTAACTCCCAAAAGGCTCATGTACATCTCTTTATGCAAAGTTAATTTAGTTCATCTCTAAGAGACACCAAAGTCCTAATAATTCTAGAACTGCTGAAAAATCTAAGTCCAAAGTTTCCTCTAAAACTCAAAGCAAATTATTAACCGAGCTCCTGTGAAAACCAAAAAAAACCCAAAAAGTTAAATATTTCCATCATACAATGGTGGCACAGGATAAACATCCCCATTCTAAAAGGGGAAAATGGGGACAGAAACCAATGGGACAAAGGGTGAAACCCAGTGGGGCAAAATTAAGTGCTGTAGCAATGACAAGCTGTGGCAGATTCAAACTCCAAGGGGCTTGAGGAGACCTACCCCTGCAGTACTACCTGGTGAAGATCCCACGACTTCTCTCTTGGGCTGGCTTTGCCTGCTACCTGCTGCCTTCCACACAAGACTTTTCATATTTCTGGCTTCTCCAACTTCCTGAGGACTCCACTGCACTTTCAGCTTCGCTCTCATTTCTTCACACAGCAACATTGCCAGGCCTCCCAGACCTTCTTCTGAAATCCAAGTGGAAGCCTCTTTGACCCCCTAACTCTTAGATTTTACGTGTCTATAAAACCAGCACCACATGCATAACACCAAGACCTGTGGCCAGCTCAAGCAGCAGCCTGCGCTTTTTGAATCATGGCTATGGAGGCCTCCAAGGGTCTGGAGGGCTGAGTGCCACAAACCAAATCCCAGAAAATCAATTCCCCACGTGGTTCCTCTCAAGAAGAGTACCCTGGGTCTCTCTTCTCAAAACAAAGAATCTTTGTACTCTTTGTACCCTTGGGCTGACAAAGGTAGGGTCTTGCTCATTTCAGAGGTGCTCCAAGGCATCCGTCCTAATCCTTTTTATAGCTAATCACTTTAGCAATTAAAATCTAGGCCAAAATTTTACAGGCCCTTCCTTTCTGGCAAAAATGAAAACTTTAAAATGGGTTTTTGCTCCTGCTTCTCACTGTAAATCTTACTACAAGCAGCAAGTAATACCCATGTCACAGCCTAAATGTTGGGCTGTCACGAAAATTTCCTCTGCCAGATTAGTCTAACACCCTTAATCTCAGTCTTTCCCAAGGTTTCAGGACATGAGTAAAATGCAGACAAATTTTTTTCCACAGCATAACACACATTGTCTTGAGTTCAACTGCCAATGGAGTCCTTATTCCCAGATGAAATCTTGTCTTTACTATCTGCCCTTTTAATCACCATTCTGGTCTTCAGAGCACTCACTAGAATCTCTAATCAAGAGCATCTTACAGCATTCTAGGATTGCTCCTCCAGTTGACATCTCCAAAACTTACCAAATTTCTTCCACAAACCAATTCTAAAGGCTCCTCAACCACATGGTCAGGTTGCCACAGCAATGGCCTCACTTTTCTGGTTCCAAAATCCTTCTTAGTCACTTTCCTTGCTGATAAGACACAATACACGACATCCACAAATTAAGGGAGGACAAGTTTATTTTGGCTCATACTTTCATTCCACAGCTGGTTGGCTCCAAGGCAGGACAGAAATAGTGGAACAGTCTGATACAGAGGAAACCTGCTCATGTCATGGTAGGCAGCAAGCAGACAGAGAAGGAAGGAATATACTCTTCCAAGTCATATCCACTGATGAGTATAACACTCTCATGATCCAATCACCTTGCAAACACTTGAGACTTTTCAGAGATATTTCAGATCCAAACCATAATACTTGCTGCACTTGTAACATTATCTCTTGGCACCCAAACTAAAGCAGCCACTTTTTCCAACTATAATGATCCTTTACTGACCACAGATTTGAGGTAATACAAGTAAAATTTCAAAATCCACAGACAACATGTGAATAATAGATGCCAGCAATTATGGTACCTCTTCTGTAAACTAGGCTACTCTAGAATGATAAGGGCAGAGGCCTGGTTTCTGTTCTACTTATTATCTATTGTTGTACAATAAATTACCTCAAGATTCAGCAGCTTAAGACAACATGCATTTATTATCTCACAGTTTTGGTGGCTCAGGCATCCATGCACACTTTAGCTGGGTCCTCCGTTTCATGGTTTCTTACAATGCTACAATCAAGGTGTCAGCCCAGACCCTGCCAACCATCTGAAGGCTTGACTGTAGAAGGATCACTTCCAAGTACACTAAATGGTTGCTGGCAGTTCTTAGTGCTTTGTGGCTGTTAGTCAGGGTCTCCACTCATCAGGGAATGCTGGCTGGAGACTGCTCCCAGCTCCTTACCACATGGGCTCTGCACATAACAGCTTGCTTCATCAACCTTGCAAACTAAGAAGGCAACAGAGTCTGCTTCAGAGGTGGAAACAATGGTCTTCTGTAACCCAAAATGGAAGTGACACTGATATGTCACTATCTTTGACACATTCTATTGCTTAGATGCAAAGTTCCAAGAGTAACTAATACACAAGACAGGAGGATTGCCGAAGAGTGTGAATCCCAAGAGAAGGGATCACTGTGGGCCATCTTATAAAGATGGCCACCACACTCATCTTCTTGGACTACAATAAGAAGACCGAGCTCAACAGAGACATCTCCTTAAGCATTTCAATGTATACTATGTGGTTTCTAAAACAAAATGAGGTGAATACCAGTAGAGGACATTAGGTTTGAAAGTGCAAAATTCTGTTCAAATATTCTGTACACATATAATCTACTTCAGAGAAAACTGGGAACATTTGCATTCGAACAGAGTCTAGCACAGAAGGCACACTCTCTGACAGCCCAGCAAGTGGCTAACAAGAACTGCCCATTTGCACGGCTATATACTGCCAAGGAATCCAATTGGCTCTGCAATTTTTATTTATTGCTATAGAACATTTTGAAAATATATTTAATGGCTTTTCACCGCTTGTGATTTGGTATATGATCTATGCCTATTCTCAAGAGTTTTGCCTCCGTGATACTTCTAAGATCCGTAACCACCACAGTGGCAAGAAACTGTTAGAACGATTTCAAATCCTAGCTGTAACCCCAACTATTTACTAAGCTTTACTCAACCACACAGTCTTAGATATCTGAACATCCCAACATTCGATGATAGTGGCAGTCTAAAGAGACTGCCTCTGAAGAACTTAAAAGGATCTAATCCACGAAGGGCAAAACACAGACTCGCAAAACCTGGAGCATTCTGTCACAGACAAATGTAAATTCAAAGACTACCTGAAATCTAAACCTTCAAAACTGGTCTGAATATTTTACTATTCTTTCCAGAAACACCCACCTGTTTTACTTTCTGTAAACTCCACGACGATTCTGTTACAAAAATACTTAGTACATTGTGTTTCTAATCACTTATCTTTTTGTTCCTTTACAAAGAAGATACATGATAAACAACTAAATGTAAGCAGTACTGTATTTTAAAACCTCCAAAACTCTAGTCACCTGTTGGAAAACAAGTGGGAAAATCTCAGAGTTGACATGTGCTGCACATGCCTGGATCATGAGTATGTATTTTAACATACATGTGGTGAGCAGAGAAAAAAAAACTACTGCAAAATTCCACCTCCACAATCATAAGCAGAAAGGAAGGAGAAAAAGAAAAATGACAAAGTATAGTTATCTTCCATCCCACGAAAATAGCTTGATAGTTTTTTAACTTCTATTAGAAAGCTCTGGGAAAACTGAATGAATGTTCTTACCTCTCTGAGATGAATGTTTTCCTTCTCTTTCTGGTCTAAAATCACTTCCAAGTGGCTGACCTGGGACTCAGCCTCGGCCATCCGACGGGTCCTTTCGTTGTCATCCTCTAGACTTTTGGACGGCAAGCCTTTGCTCTGCAACATCTCAAGGAGCTTTTTAATGGACTCATCTCGGGCGTTGAGGGTCTGTTTTTGCGTTTCAATTCTCAGTTCCATCTCCTCTAATGTCTTCCTCAAAAGGAACAGTTCTTTGGCCTGCCTGTCATGCTCAGCTTGGAGTCTCCTGAAGTTCTCCTCGGTGAGCTCGATGGTGAAGTGCTCAGCCCCCCGGTTGCCACTCTCTTGCTGAAGGAGATGGTTGAGGTCTCGCTGGGTTCGCAGCTCATCCTGAAGGGCTTGGATTGTCAACTGCAGGTGCTGCAGTGAGGAAGGTGGGGTGGGAGAGGAGAAAGAAGGAAAAAGTCAGTGAGAATGCAAAGTGCAGCTAGCTGCTTTCACATCATGAGGATGGAATGTTAATCATGAGGCCCAGGAGGCCAGCTGTGAAGTCCTCCGTGGCGACTTCAGAAGCATGGGACAGCACATGGAAGGGGGAATTAATTCAGTGATGCTTTCTGAATGTCTTAGGAGAAGAGAAATGTACACATACACAGGAACGGTCGATTAGTGTCAATCACAAGGGAAATTATACATCTACAGAGTTTTACTTTAGGAAGTGAAAGGGTTAGAGGGAAACTTTCACAAACACACCTTCTTTATGCCCACAGTGCTCCAGACTCAGTATTCCTTGTTTCCTATGATGTTTTATTCTACTATCCATTATTTTCCATGATAAATGCATGTCCATTTAAAAATGAAAATAATAGCATCCACTACGAGTAGACACAAACACGGACTTTATTCTTTACAAATAAAGCTGTGAATAGGTTTAGTAAACAGGATTACTGCCTCTGCAAGCAAAAGGGAACAAATGCAGACACAGACAAACACACTCAAACACACAAGGAAGTGTGACTATGCAGAACAGAACACACAAGTGGCCACGAGCGAACAAACCTTGGTTCTTCGGGCTTCCAGTAACTGAACAGCATGGGGAATGAAAAAAATGAAGCAAAAAATCAACACAAAGAAAAGTCCAGTGCAAGCAAACGATATTTAACAGAAAGAACTTAATCAACATAGAATACTTTCACAGAGGAAAAAAAAAACAGAAAAAAAATTATTATTAGAGCAAAGACCCAGCTACATGAAGTCTATAGCACTGCTATTTGAGAAATTGTGCGTCGAGGGGTCACCATGAAGGGATTTTACCCTATATTTTGATTTCTTAAATCTCACTGGCCTAGAAACCAAATGTCTTAGATGTCTTACCAGGCAGGAAATCACAATACTCCAGAAAGCCCCATGTACTGTTTCAGGTCACCATTATAATCAAAATCAAAATGAAAGTCGGAAAAACAGAAGCTACCAGTGAAGAAACAAAACATCTTTGTATGAAGTGGGTGAATTTAGCAACACCCTCCCCACAGAGCCAACATCCATGCTGGTCAGCAGAAGCAGCCACAAACCTGAAGGCATTTTTGTCCTAGGGGAAATCCCAGGAGGCCTCGAAAGCAGCAGTTACCCATCCACAAACCTAGCTCTGCCCGTGGGCCAAGCAAAATGCTAAACACAGTAATCAACATGGACTTAGGTCAGGCAACTCCCACTCACAGTGACCTCTGGTATTATAAGGCAAAGATAACACTAAATTTAAGTTAGAGACATTAGAATAGTCAACAATTTTAAATTCTTTCAAAATACTACGCCAGAAACCCACAGATACCGTTATCTTTCTAAATGTGGAACAGTATTATACATCACTGGATTATACTCATCCGAAATTCTACCTTCTCATTTAGGAGGGTCTGTTGAAAATTCCTAAAGCATAGCGAACAAGTATTGCATTGATATTCATGTGCTACAAGGGTACTGAATAGAAAGTAAACATTTGGTGTGTATTCATAATGGATATTTGGAATTATTTTGTCACATATTTCACTTTATAAAGTGTACAACTCAGTGATGTGCAGTATATTCACAAAGTTGTGCAAGTATCAAAGCAATTTTTAGACCTTTTAATTTTTTATACCTTTTAATCAGCTCAGAAAGAAACCCTGGCCCTTTTAACAGTTATTCCCCATACTCCTTCCTATTATCAGGCCCTAATAATCATAAATATGATTTCTGTCTCTGTAAATTTGTCTACACAAGACATTTCATATCAAAGAAATCATGTAATAAAATGGTTTCCTTCATTCAAAATGTTTTCAAAGTTTATCCATGTTATAGCAAGTATCAATATTTCATTCTTTTGTGTAATTCAATTTTAGTCCATGATAGGGATATACTACATTTTATTTATGCATCCATTGGCCATAAGGGAGAAACCCACATTCCAATCAATTAATATTCAAAGGAATATTATTTGGCTATAAAAAGGAGTGAAACAATGACACACATAACAAGGATAAACCTTGAAAACATTAGGCCAATGTAGAAGAAGCCAATCAAAAAAGATCACAAATTGTAGAATTCCAATGACAGAATAATTAGAACAAGCAAACTGACAGACAGAAATAAACCAGTAATAACCAGAGAGGAGGAAATGGAACATAACCACTAAGTTGCACTGCACTCTTTTCAGGGCTTCTAATGTTCTCAAATTAGATGCTGCTGTTATTTGCATAACTTTGTTAATATACCAAGCTGATGAGTTTTGCATCTTACATGAGTAAACTGTACGGTAAATGAATTACATCTTAATAAAGCTGTCATACACACTAATAAACCAAAAAAGAAAACAGATGAGACCACAGAGTAACAGGATCCTTCCCCATCAATCCTCCATTCCTAAACCAGTCAAACAGAAACAAAATCCACAGGAGCATACACAGCTTTATAGTTCAGGGATCTGGCTCTTGCCAGGTCTCCTGGGACTATGCTTTCACAGCTGGCTTCTGGTTAAATATCCTTGATGACAGCAAATCTCTGATCATTAGAGATGGCTTGAATTTTTGAGATATCCTAAACTCACTTGTAAACACATGATGAATCAAGATGATCATAATGAAAATTACCTTTGAGACAAACCAAAATTAAGATTCATATTCTTATATGCCTTATAAAATGCCCAGAATGGCCAAAGAAAGTGCCAGGATGCTTTCGGTGGAAGCAGCAATGATAGAAAGCCAACTCTATAGAACAGCTGTTTCTCTGGGTGGGAAACTTGCTTATCACTTGATCCTTTTCTTCCACATCTATAAAATAGCGTTCATTATATTACTTACTTTATACCTGTGAGGAATAACTGAGTTAATTCTTCAAGTGCCAGGTATGAGCGTGAAAGAAATTAGGGAAGTAGAAAAGAATGAATGGAGGAAGGATAATAAAGAGAAAGAAAAGAAAAAGAAAGTGAGGGAGAGAGGAATGGTGGGAAAGTTGATCCATGTATCCATTCAATATACATTTACCCAGTTATCGCTAGGATGCTCATAAAATACTTTAAAAAGGAGAAATAATCTGTGCTTACTATCCTTGTGGACAAGTAAATCAAAAGAAGCAACACTGCATCATGTGGCTTATGAGAGAAGCCATAGCCTGGTGGCTGAAAATACAGAGAAGATGTCACTTAGGTTTAGGATAGATGGGAATATATCCAAAGACAAGAGGTAACCACTAAGCCAGGTCTTGAAAGGCAAAGGACAGTCTGCCCCTGAAGAAAGATGGAAAGACAGGTGATCATATAAAGGCACACAGGCAAAGAAAGACTAGACCTAGTAAGGAACACTTAACAACCAGTCAGACATGGCGCTACATCTAAACTCCTGTAACCTTCCTAACTGCTCCAAGAGGCAGCCACTTGTTAAGATCTCCGCTTGATGAGTGAGAAAATGGAAATAAAAAGAAGTTACGTATCTTTCTCCAGGTCATTCAACTAAGCAAATGGCATAACCAAGGGCTCATGAAGCTCTGATCCCAAAGATCAAGGGGGCCGCTTGACTTATGAATAGCACAAATACTTCAGGGTGGCTGGGAAAACACGGAAATAGGGTAGAAAGAGCAGACGAGATACTTTCAAAAGTTACAGCAACTGTCTCAATTAAAAATCAATGATCCCGACCAGGTTGTTGCTCTTTCAGGGGTGTTTATGATGGATAATTCTAGATTATACATTTATTAAGAAGCAGTGTTTATTTTTCAAGTATTCCCTTCACTAGTCACTAAACAACTACAGAATGAGCAAAATCTATGGTTGATTATCAAACTGTGTTTGCTCATTCTGAAGCTTCTCAAATATATATTAACATTTAATTTTGCATCCTCTTTTGAAGTCATTCCTTGTCCCTACAAAATGAATCTTGAGCAAAATGTGTACACGTGTAGAGCCTTGATTATCTTTCTGCCTTGTTTCTTTGAAGTTGGAGGGGAGTTCAAAATAATCTCATGTTTTATTTCATATTGTCACCCCCTCATTTTGTTCTTTCTCCCAAACCACATGGAATCCACGGTTGTCACCACTCATTTCAGCTTGCTACCTATATCACATACCCGTGAGCCAGTAGTCCACCAGGCTGTATCCTAGAGCCATCTGTTTGGAATCTTCCAAATAAGGGTTCTCAACTTACTAAGGCCTCAACCACTGTTCCATTCTTCTTCCAATCAGGAGCCCTCCAAACTCTTTCTGCATCAGGACAGGACATCATCAGGTAGTTCGACTTTAGTTCCAGGTCCCAGCTCAACTGCTGTCATTGTATCATTCACAGCATAGGTAGTACAAGTGACTGCTAATTTCTTTCAAGCAAAAAAGTGAATTATGTTTGGACAAAGGCTTAAAATCTTCCTACTCCCACCCTGATCCTCTCCAGTTGCCCATAAAGAATCAAAACTCAAAAAGCAAATGCCATTGGGCACACACAGCCACTAGAAATACAGCATGGAAGGAAGCCGCAGAGCTGTGACAAGGGAAATCAGGCTGCTCTCTGGCGCACATGTAGAATGTCATTCTTACACCAACATCTGTCCTTTGACCTGTCCTTAACTTTTCTCTCTACTTAAATTGCATACTTTAAAATCTTCCCTGCATAATAAAGATTAGTCCCAATTCACAGGCAGGAAAACAAATTAAAGGACTCATATGCACATTAAAGATAGGTAAATGATAAAGGAGCTAAACAGCTTCGTGTGTCCAACTTACTCCCAATATTGAACACACAGTTTAGTGATACTAGAAAAATGAAGAGCCATAAGGACTTCATTTAGGGCATGATAGTACACTGCATCTTCTGATAGGCCCACTCACTACACAATAGCTAAATAAAACCAAACTGGCTTTTCAATGCATAACTAGGTTTATAAGGAAGTAATGGAAATCTCCAAGGAAAAGAATGAGGAGGAAGAGAAGAAGAAAGAAAAGGAAGGAAAGAGAAAATAAGACTCTAGTTTCCCTTCCTTTAATAAGGATCAAATGTGAATACAAACCCTGAGCTTCACAACATGCGCTGAGGCTCATTAATGCAGAGGGAACAAGCTCAGATTCTCCCACTGAGCCAGGTTTGAAGAGGGGCCTAAAGAGATTCCAAGTAGGTTAGTGCCTCCTGGTTTCTGGAAAAAAAAAAAAAGCAAGCATAAATCCTTCAAATATATATAAGAAGGAACAAAACAAAAGCCCTCAGGAATAAAAAAAAAATAAAAAATCAATTTAATAAAATACAAGAAAAAGTACCACAGATATTACAAATGTTCAATAATTGAAAGACTTATGTAGAATATAAAAATGTTTTTCCATGTTTAAGAAAACAAATATTTTGGAGAGATACAGAACTAGGGAATGTACACACAAAAATGACTTCAAAATGAACAAGCTAAACTAAAACTAAATATATATAGTATAAAAAGATATAGTATTAGAGTTGAAAACAGGCTAAGAGAAAAGAGAGAATTAATGAGCAAAGATACAACAAAGATAATCTGCAGAGGAAAAAAAGCTGGCTCTTTAAAATGTCTAATAAAATAAACCTCTCAAAGTACAGCACACAGGAGAGCTTTGAAAGATGATATGCACAGGCTTTTAACTTTATGCCAATAAATGTCAATGAAATGAACAAACTACTAGAAAAGTATCTTACACAGTGTTAACTCTAGAAGAAATGGGAAGCCTGAAAATTTCCACAGCTATTAATTAGATCAGTCAGTGTTTTAAGATTCTTCCCACAGAAAAAGTCCAGAGACCCCAAATTTACACAGACTCTTGGAAAAAGAAGAAACTCTTTGCAATTCATCCTGCAGGACTTGATAACAAAGGGAGAAACAAACTACCAGAGGAAGATGACTGGTAGGCCAAACTTCACACCTAAACAATGAGTTTCATTAGCAAAAGGAATTTGGAAAGCTAATATAACACAACAAAGTTAAGCTTCTTCTAGGAATTGCAGGATAGTTCCACATTAAACAAACTATTTCTGTAAATCACTATGTGAAGAAGAAAAATTATATGATCTGCTCAAGATATGAAGTCATTCATTAAAAAAAAAAAACTTAGCCAACTAGAAATAAAGAATAGCTTCCTTAACTTACAGACTAGTGTATTCAAAGCAAATCTTTACTCATGATAAATAGTGTGTTCCCTATAAAACGAGATATAAAATTCATGCTCACTATCTCCTCCACATTTAGTGAAATTTTCCCAAAAGCCTGAGTAAGAACAGTATGACCAAAAATAAGTAGAAAGAAAAAAGTCAAAAGAAGAAAAATGCTAACATTATCAATTGCATTATATGATTATATTCTTACAAAGACCAAAAGAATCTATAAATTAGTAAAAGAAAACTATTTTCTCAATAGACTCAAAATATGTAGCCATAAAAAGAAATTAGGCAATGGGCTGGGGATTTAGCTCAGTGGATTCTGGCACCTGCATGGCAAGCGCAAGGTCCTCAACTCAATTGCCAGTATCATATACCACAATTAATCCCAGCACTTGGAAAAACAGGGCGGAGGACTGCAGAAAGTCCAGGGCCAGCCTGAACTAAAAAAGCAAGATCCTGTCTCAAATAAACTAAAAATATAAAGAAAGAAAGAAAACAAACAAATGTGACAATGATAAAAAATTAAGAATATCTTGCTACCATGAAATCAACCAACAACAAACATTGGTAGGGCTGTGGGGAGAAAGGAATCCTTCTCCACTGCTGGTGGGAATATACACTACTGCAACCACTGTGGAGATTCCTCAAAAACCTAGGATTAGAGGTCCCATTTGACCCTGATATTTCCCTGCTAGGGATATACATGAGAGAATTTAAAGCATCACATTACAGCGACATCTGTGCTCTCACGCTTACAGCGGCTCAATTTGTAATAGCCACATCTTAGAAACAGCCCAAATGCCAGTGGATAAAGATTTTTTATAAAATGTAGTATTACTGAGGCATAAAGAATGATAAATGGATAAAGATATTTTATAAAATGGAGTATTACTGAGCCATAAAGAATTATAATTTTAAGTCATTTATACTCAAAAGGATGTACCCGGAGGACATACTCATAAGAGAAATAAATAGCACACAGATGTGTAAATACTGTTTTATTTCTCTAGTGTGAGAAACCAAAGGTGTAAATGAGTTTCAGAATGTATGATAGGTGTTGTGAAATGGGGAGAAAATGTTCAAAAGGAAAAGGGAAAGGGAAGGTAGGGGAAGTAAAGAAGGGAAAGAAAAAAAAATATGATAGCAAAAAAAAAAAGGAAACCAAGCTTATTGTATTAGCAGGGTGGGAGGTTGTCAGGAGGGCAGTGGAATTGGGAAAAATGAGAATCAAGCTGTGTCCTGTAGAGGTACAAATTCTCAATGTTTAACGTGATCAAAATGTATATATAAAATATACCAATAAAATCAATTAAAAATAAAGTCTCAAAGAATACCTAACATCAAAATAAAATAAAATTAAGAACTTTTTTCAACAAGACTGTACAATGACAAAACAAGCACCAGGTTGGTCATGCACTCATGTAATCGCAGCACTTAGGAGGCTGAGGCAGGAGGATCACTGTGAATCTGAGGCCAGCTTAGGTCATACAGTGATTTCAAAGCTGGTCTGAACTACATTGCAAGCTTCTGTCTCTAAAAGACAAGCCATAAATGAAAGACATTATATTTTATTAAAATGATAAAAATTTTCCAGAAAGTAAATAATTCCTAAAAATCAATACAATAATGATCAAAGAGATGATGAAGCATTTTATAGATGGCAAAGTATGACCAATCATTAACAACATGAAAAGAAATTCAACATTGGCTGCGGAGTTAGCTCAGTGGTTCCGGCGCCTGTCTTGCAAGTACAAGGACCCAGGTTCGATCCCCAGTAACCACATACCATACTGGGCGTGGAGACTCACCCAGCAGCACAGTACCACATACCACAGTGCTGGGTGTGGTGGCTGATGCCTGTAATCCCAGCACTCGGGAGGCAGAGGCAGGAAGATTGCTGTGATGTGAGTTTAAGGCTGAGCTTAGGCCCTGCCTGAACCACAAAGCAAGACCCTCCCTCAAAAAAAAAAAAAAAAAAAGAAATTCAACATTGTTATTAATTAGAAAAATACACATGAAAGCCCTAATGAGAAAACATATTGTACCCTACTGTTTCAGCCAAACCCCTTATTTGCCTTATAATAAAAGCAAAAGCAACAACTCTGACAATAGCCAGTAATGACCAGGACGTGGATTAAGAACTCCTAAGATAACTACTATAAGGGCAAGCTAGAAAAACTACTTTTAAAAAGTTAAGTTGGCAAGAATAATGATGAATATACTCATCCAGAAATTCTACCTCTGGATACACACCTAAACCAGTAGTTGGTAAACAAACTATGGTCTTTCAGCCAAATCTAGTTGACTGCCTATATTTATAAATAAAGTCTTATGAGTATACTGCCATAATATTCATTAATGTAGTAACTTTTGATAGTTTTGCACCACAATTGCATAATAGAGTAGATAAGCAGATATCATATAATCTGCAAAAGTCTAAAATATTTACTATATGGTACTTTATCAAAAAAAATTGCCAGTCCTTTTCCTAAGAATATAATTTGCCTACAAGCAAAACATATATACATAAGAACATTAAATATAGCATTATTTCTACAGAAAATTACTAGATAAAATCCATCAAAAGGAAAACATTAAAAAATGGAATATGCAAGTAATGGAATATCACTGAGCAAACAGAAATTAATCTTAACATAGTACTGAATGGAATGAGGAAAAATATCATTCCACTTAGATATATAAATCACTCCAGTCAAAGAAGGCTCAATGGAATGGTGATCATAAGTCAGGAAAAGAAACAGGAATTGAAAGAGATCTGTGTAACTACAGTAGCATAGGTCATGTCAAAGTTGGAGAGGGGGTTGGTGTCCTGGATGTTCCTATATTATACTTCATAATTCATACACGTTTTTCTGTATCTATCCAGCAGCACATGATAATCGTCTTAGGTGAATATTGTGGCTTGTTCTAGATGCCCCCGCAAAGCCTCATGTGGTCACAGGCGGAGCTATGTGGTGGTAGATGGGTCTAGAATATACAATGCTGAGATTAAGGATATGACAAGGGAATTAGGGGCGCATGATTGCTAAATTAGTCCACTGATTACTTTAGCATCATTTTGGGTGTAGATAATGGGAAGGCCTACTCTAGGTGTTAGTGGCACTACCCAAAAGGCAGGTAGCCAGAGAGAGATAAAGGACAGAGGCAAAATGCTGCTGCAGCTGCTACTACTTTTGCTGCTTGCTGTCTTGCTATCTTCTGCCTATTTGCCCTGGACTATTTCTCCTCTAAGAAGCCCTCTGCTATGCCATTCTGCTTTTGAACCAGCCCACTACAGACTACCACCTATACAAACTGTGAGCTGAAATAAACGTTTCCTCTTTTAATTTTGGGTGCCAGATATTTTGTCTCACCAACAAGAAAAGCAACCAGAACAGTAAGTCTTTGGGAGAAGTACAATAGTATGTAACAGCCCAGAGTCTAACACAAACTGTCTGGTTCTGATTTTAGTTCTATCACTCTTTAGCTGAGTGATCTCAAGCAAATTTCTTAGATATAATCCTCATCTGTAAATTAGGGATGAGAGACCAACCTTATTATCATTGAGTAAAGATCAAAATATTCCTCCAATGCCAACTGTGGGGTAGGAATGCCCTAGGCACTACCCCTCATGAGAGAGCAAAGCCAGTCTCCACAGCCATTTTCCCATCCTCTGTATAACAAAGAAGCTAGACCTGGGGTTCTCTGATACTCACAGACCCTGTGGGGGAAGCACTTTAATGGTTTACCACAAGCTCTAGACGTGACGCTAGCCTAACAAAGGGCAAGGAGTGGAATGTGTTCTCACAGTCATATTTGGATGGGAAATCTTACCTTTCCTAGTTATACAGGGCACCACTACACTATAATGGGGGAAAGAGTGAGTTTTGAGGTAAACTGGCTGATTACCAGATTGCTTTTCAATATTATTCGCTGAGTAGGTTCCCTGGAATAGTGTTGCAAGGTGCTAATATACGTCCTGTTGAAGGAGCCATGGGAAAGCAGGTTCCATTATCACATATATGTAATCACCTATTCACTTTATACTTACACATGTGCAAACACATAATGACCTCAAGGACAGTTCCTATTTTTCATTGTACCCCAAATAGAGCAATAACAGGCATTCAATAAACAGTGAGTGAAATACCAGAAGAAAGATGAGAGGACCAGACGGTCTGCACAAGAGAACAACAGAAGCACGTTCCCAGTCCTCTTTGCATAGTCATACTTATTTTGCAGGTGGGGTGATCCTCCACCTCAGATTTCTCAGTCCTATTTTCTCCTCCACGACTCAAACATCTCACGTTCACCTGACAATCCTGCTTCAAAGCTGCCAACACCGTGTCTACTTCACAAGAGGATAAAATGAGGGGGTTTAAGGGATTGGACTGCAACCACATCATTAGCAGATACAAGCCTATATCTAACTAGAACTTTCGTCCAGCCAAATTTAGGGTTTCTCACCTCTAAAACATTATAGAATTTCATTATGCACGACTCCTATAAGCACCAATATTCACTTCGTTACAGAAAAAAATAATAGTGAAGATATAAGAAACTAAGCCAGGCTTGAGTTTATGTAGAAAGGAGGGAAAAACACATTTTGCCTTAGCCAACATTTAGAAGACTAACCTCCAATAGCTACTGGAGTCAGAATCTAATCCAGATTTCAAAATGTCTAAAACACAAAAAGGTAAATAGAATGAAAATATAATTATATATGTATGATGTGCATGGAACATGCAATTATTTAAATAGGGACTAGCCAGATGTTCAGGATCCACTATGTCTTATCCCCAAACATGGAAAATATGAGTTCCTGGCAGATTTTTAAAAATTCGTGACCTTAAGCTCTTTTCCACACTATAGGGAAAAAACAAAATGATAAAGTTTTGCACTGTAAAGCAGTTTAGGGTTTCATTGCTATGAAAACTGTCTCCAAGCTATATAAAAATATGAATTGGCTTATACCCAAAAGTCTTGAACTTTTTAAAAGAATAAATCCATACTCTTTCTCAAGCAAGGGCTCAACATAACTCTTTCAAAGAAAACAGAATCTCTTTGTAGACAACTTGGCCTGCTCTACTTCTCCTGTGACTTTATTTTCTTATTAATCATTTTTTGGTTTGTCTCTAATCAGATTTTAAGGGCAGGGTCTCTGACTCCTCTCGCTCTGTAATCCCATGTACAGGATGTACAATACTCTTCATGGCTCCAAAACTTCTTTGGGCTAAGTTACGTATGTGAAAAGACAGACTGCAGACCAGCTGGGAACATGTGGCCGCTGCATGCTGTGGAAGAGTTGGTCTGCTAAGAAAAGGACAAAAGAAAAATGAATATTCAGACATATGGGCCTAGGCTTTCTCCCCGAAGATAGCAAATACCCTAAGGAGAAACACATATAGCTCATCAGGGAAGAATGACCGGAGATTTTAAAAAGCACTGAGACTCCAGGTTCCTCACACAGACACACCGCCACTGATCATTGTAGAACCCATTTTGGTTGATAATATGTGACATTTTGCCAAAACTTATAATGCTAAGAACAGAAGTACATGGGAAAGTACTCTTGGCAGTTGCTTTTGTAAGCAACGAGGAGTTCTGGTTTTCATTACAGACCAGCACTCTAAGGTGGCATGGTACTGGAATATTACACTGAGCTTAGACTTAGGAATTTATGTCCCAGTTCTATCTTGCAACTAACCAATTGTATGATGTAAGAAAAAAAAATCAGCAAATTTGTCTAGGCTTCTGGAAAAGTGGGGAAGAGTTGGGGTTTGATAGCGTATGTTCTCGTGATCGATCTATTTAAGCACTGTAAACATCAAACTGTTCATCCGTAAATAGGAAATAATAATTGTAACTAACTTGCAGGGTTCATACAAATACCAAGTAAGATGCTCATTGAGTAAGAGAGCATAATGATTCCTACGAAGCATGACATATAATGACACATAAGAATGTTACCTTCACTGAAAGGTAGAGGCAGTGGTGGCAAAATGCCCAGAATTTAATATTTTCTCCTCCCTTTTCCTGTCTGACCAGAGACTAGGGATGGGTATAAAGAACATAAAATTCTGATCATCAAATAAATGCAACAGGGGGAAATACAATGCTAAGCACTTTGGCATCTTTTAAATAAAGAAAAACAGGAAATAGCTGTTACAAGACCAACTCAAAGATGGACATAATTGATTTCCCATTAACTGGCTTGTATATAACTCTACTAGGGGTTCTCAGGAATACCAACCATTTCTGTTTTGTATGTCAGTGTGTATTTCTTCGTCTATAATGAGCTAGGAATACAGACGCAACTATAGGGCAATGGCATTCCCTGCTGTCAGCCATTCTCAACTTGGTACAGAATTTTTTAATCCTGATAGGGATTTTTTTTTAAACTAAAATTTTGGATATTTTAAATGTGCTTGGAGAAGCAATATAAAACATAAAATCTAGAAACTATGGCTAATGTGTAAACTTTTTCAATAGTTACAGTCACACATTTACTAGAGAACAGTCCTTTCATTTAATTGCTTAGCAAATCACTAGTGTAGGTAACATTTTGAAAACGTATGCTCTTGTGTTTCCTGTCACCGCCTCTTCCCTACCTAGCATGTTCATTTAATCGATAACTATCTAGGAACTTTTACAACAGGTGAAATGCTGCACTTGAATTAATATAATTCAAAGAGCTGAGCAGCAGGTCTTGAGCTACTGACTTTCCCCTACCCTGAGCTATTATGGTTGGTTCCTCAACCAATCTCCAGTCCTTACTACGCCAAGTTTGCAAGTTTCCTTGTGCGCCTCCTGCTTCTCTCTGCTTCTTGAGCTACTCCACTCCTGGGAAGGAGGATGAACAGCTTTCAGGCTAAGGAGTGTCCTTGAATCAACTGCAGTGCCAGGCGTCTGGTAGGAAAGGTGAGCTTTTAGAGTCCTCCCCTCAAAAGGATGGTAAGAATTTGTATTTTAGTACCACCTTCATCTTCAGTGCTCAGCATTTTGGTACTTTTTAAATAAAGAAAAACAGGAAATAGCTGTTTCAGGACCAACTCAAAGATGGACATAACTGATTTCATCCAAGTAATCTGGACACACTGAGATTTGAAAACTGCTTCCCTAAACCTGAAACGCAAAATCTCAGCCTTCCTACTGCTTTATTAAAAGACTGGTCATGGATACATGGGGAAGGAAAGCACTATGACCAGAGTAGTACGGTACAGTCCTAGGAAGCAGACTGAAATCGTTTGTACAGTTAATCAAATTAAAACAAACTATGGACGCTGCCTACAAAACTACAAGACTACTAAATAAGTAGATAAAGTGAGTCCTTTGTTCTTTCACTCAACCATATAGAGCTCTGTGCTATCTGACAGACTTTCGCAGCAAGACTCCTTTCAAAGTCAAAAAAAGAAGTCCTGCCCAGACATATGTTGTTCATTTCTTTTTAAGAGTTATAAAAATATCTGAATTTTAATTCTATACTGCTGTTGACATTATTTTAAAAATCAGAGGGGACTTTTGAAAAGTCATCTGAAATGTCAGTACTAGGTTTAGCCTTCAACTGTTTTATTCATTTTTGCTTTTAAACACCATTTCTGTGTGCATATCTCTGCTCTTGGTAGAGTTTTAAGTGACTGGAAAAACTATGAAGGGTCTATGATAAAACTTTTTAAATTATAATTTGAACAACATGCAGGAAAAAATATTAATACAGTGGTCCCTAAAATATTCAAACTTTGAGCTTGATTCACTCAACTGTTTTTCCATTATTAATGAAATAGAATTGAAGACCTTTTTTAATGTCATTGTCTGATGTGAAGGTAAAATACTCACCACTGCAGACACAAAATGTCTACAGTCTTAAACATTTAATGAAGGTATATATGTATGTACATTTGTGTACGTGCAGCGTATGTGTGGGTGTGTATGCGTGCACACACGTATGTGCTGAGTATGAGCAGAGATGAATGAATGAAAGTACCACACCCCGTAAACAAAATGAGGGCAAGATACAAAACAAAAGCACACAGAAGGAAAAAAATCTAAGAGAAGAGCATACTCATAAACTGATCAGTGCTGGGCTTGAGGCAAAGGGTAATAACAATTAAAAAGTATGGGGTTTCTTGGGGAGATGATAAAAGGTTTTAAAATACAAAAGAAAACAGGGAGGTAGATCTTACACAAATGGAAATGAGATAAAGAGACCAAGGGTAGGGGAGCAGAGAAGGCATATAAAGATTTAAAATGTGTCATGTACGAACTACCCACAATGAAGGAAAGCATTATACGTTACAGATGTGAACTAGATGCTACTAATAATAATGAAAATTAGGTAAAGGGATCTAGAGACAAAGGGAGGGAGTACAGTGGGGGAAAGAAGAGCACTAAAAAGTCAAGATAGGGCTGGGGAGTTAGCTCAGTGGTTCCGGCGCCTGTCTCGCAAGCGCAAGGACCTGGGTTCGATTCCCCGGTAACCACATAACAATACTGGGTGTGGAAACCCACACCCAGCAGCAACCAGTACCACATACCACAGTGCCGGGTGTGGTGGCTCACGCCTGTAATCCCAGCACTCGGGAGGCAGAGGCAGGTGGATTGCTGTGACGTGAGTTGGAGGCTGAGCTCAGCGCCAGCCTGAACCACAAAGCGAAACCCTATCTCCAAAAACCTAAAAAAAAAAAAAAGTCAAGATACATTAGGTATTTATACCTATTCCCTAAGATGACTGTACGTATCATATACAGCAAGCATCCAAAAAATATAAAATAAAGAGAGTCGTGACAGTTCTCACTTTCTGTGAATATATTAAAAAAATGATGTTTAAAAGAGTTAATTTGATGGCACATGAACTATATTTCAAAAACAGCTAAAAGTATGAGACAGGGCATCATTAATACCTTTCTATTTCTTGTTTTCATGTAGCATATATTCTTCTCCAAGAATAACTTATGTACTTACCAATGTTAAGTTTAATTAATATTCTTCAGGTTGCAAGAAAGAAAAACCAACTTGACCTCTCAAAACAAGAAGGGAACACCTGTAGTGACAGTTACCTGACTGTGTCGACTTGCACATTAGATCAGCATAGTTCAAGGTGTGGAAGACTCACCCTAGGGAGGACAGTCACTAGAAAAGTGTAACAAGTAAGCAAAGAAGGAAGGCTCTCTTCTGTTTTCTCACAAGAGCTCCAGTCTTCACCCTCACTTTGGACATTAATCTCCTGGGCAATGCACATTCTTTAACCTTCTGGCCCAGCCTCCTCAGCCTCTATCACAGACCCTCCAGCCTCATGACATGGACTCACACAGGACACGACAGTGGACTCCAAACCGTCTGGGTCTTTCAGATCTCCAGTGCACAGACAGACCTTTTGCACTCTGTAAGCCAACCTTGTAAATTTTTCTATGTTTGTATATCTTGCAATAAATGTATTTCTCTAGTAAATACTGACAATACACATGTGAAAGACAATAGACTATCTCTCTGATCAAAGCACCACTTGTGAAAATAAGATGCAAGAAGAAAAGGAAATGGAAGATAGCAACAAGTTCAGAAGCATGTGATTTGGTTTCAATCACTCTTTGCTCCAGATTTAAAACACCTACAACAGAATACAGAATGGCTCTGGCTTGAGCTAGGTGTCCACTGTTGATCAACCAATGATAGCGCTTGAACCTTCTCATCAAAGAATAGCCCAGAAGTGGGCAGGTAGTCCAAGAGGACTCCATTACAACTGCAGCAGAAAAAATGTAATAGTGTTATGATTATATTTACTGGGGTAAATTTTTTACAATAGTGGTATCAGTTTTTGAACTTTTAAAATTAACTTTACTGGTACATTTTAGATCTACAGGATAACAACATTCATCATAGGGAATTTGTACCTGTACAAGATACATCTTATTCTTTTTTTCCCATTCCTCTCCCTTCCCTTCAACCTCTCTTCCACTCCTGAGTCCCAGAAGCTTTGTTTCCATTTTTCTTTCTACTTCTTTTATTTTCTCTTCTTTCAGGAAAGTGGATTACTAAAGGGCAGTATATACAAGACTCGGGAAACGCATGGTAAATATGTAACCCTGTCACTCCAACCTTCTAATGTTCAACAAAACATAAAGGAATAATTTGGCAGGAGAGTTTTAAAGATTTGACTTGAGACTAACATTGCAAATAAGGAACCAGAGTTCAACTCCGGAACCTTGGGTCAACCTTCAGCTCAGCCACTAACTACCTATCAGCTTCAACAGTCCTGGATAAGGTACAGGACATTAAAAGTTTTCTTCTTTCATCTATACCACAGTTTCTACCTGCTAAAAATACTGTACACATATCTCACAGAACCATGATAAGGTTAAATGGATAATTCACATGTCTGACTCTAAGTGCCCCAGCCAACAGGAAGCCATTGCTTTTAAAACCACTATGATTAATACCTAAGCCCACATTGCAATCCTTTCCACAATGCCTTGGAAAAAAGATGAAACCAGAGTAAGACAAAAAAACATGAAATTATGTTTTTTCTGAGCCATATACAAAGAAAATCTTACCCCCAAAGAAGCTTTCAATTTGTCCACTTTGAGTACAAACTTGAGGCAAATAATCCAACAAAATACTTTGAAAAACAGTCCTAGATTTTGCTGGTACATGCATCTTAAAGAAACAGGACATCTTTAACACAGAATCAATCAGGGAACAAGAGTAATGGCAGGGATCAGAAGAACAGTGTCTTCTGTTTTTGTGGTCCTGGGGACTGAATCCAAAACCTTTGCACTGAGCCGCATCACAGCCATTTTCATTTTTCACTTTGAAAGAGGGTCTTGCTAAGTTGCCTAGGCTGGGTGGGCCAAATGTGCCATCCTCCTACTCAGCCTCCCAGAATGTTAGGATTACAGGTGGGCACCATGAGGTACACCCTTTTGAAATAACTTCCTTTGATTACTTTATAGAAGGATAAACTGAAGTCCAAAGAGGCAGGCCTCTAGTTATTCAAAATCATAAAAGAAATGGCAGCACTGCTAATTATAAACCTCAGGCACCAAACTCACAGGGCAGTGCTGTTTCCCCTCTAGCACGAGGCACATGCTTATATGGTGTCTGAATGGTACAGAGACCATATAATGATCCTATAATCATGTAATTAGCATCAAGCATGTGCAACAGCTGCCACGGGCCAGATTTCCACCCTAGAGTTGGACATCTTTGGCCCAGATGCAGCCATTCCACTGCGTGCCACCGATAATGCAGCTGCTGAAATCACACTCCGCACTGCCGGACACCAAAGCTTGGGGAGTTGTGGAGCACATGATTCATTCCAACCAGGATGAAGTAACTCTTTTCTCTAAAATGACTTCTCAAAGAACACCTTTAGGGAAGTTTTTCAGATTTAACATTCTTCCACCTGGGAGCTTAAAGATTTTAAAAAGGGGTTAGGGAAGGTTTCCCAAAAAAATAAGTAGGATAAATGTCAAGAATGAAGGGATCACTTTGAAACGTGGAAAAGATAATAAGTCACAGGAGATCCATGTTTTGCTTTGGGTAAGCCAAAGCAAAAAACAGAAAAAAGGAAACAGTTCTTTTGCAGATACCATCACAAAAGAAATGTTATATCACTAAGAAATAAGATCCCTTGATACCAATCTTCAATATATCAGTTTGAGATAATTTTTATTTCATCTGGATAATTTTGTACCTATTATTAATAACAAAAGTTTTCCTTAGCAAAGACTTAAAAACCTATGTATGTATTCATGAGCATACAGATGGATTTCATATACTTTCAGATTCTTTTGCAAATCTTTAAACCAGTAAAAGAGAAGTACAGTAAAAGGTATTTTTAAACAAGGACTTGCAAAGTACTTCTTTCATCTCTGGATGTTTATTTTGTTTTACAATTCATTTGAGACTGGTAAAGTGAAAAAGAAAAAAAATGGCCTTCAAATTAAGTCTGGAAGACAGCTCACCTATCAAGTCCAACAGGAAAATAAAGAAAGTAGCTAATGGTGGAGACAATGCACACGCCGGAATGAAAGTATTCTTGAACGGAAGGACCCTTTCTAACTCTAGATCTTACTTAGTGTCATCTTTCCTAATAAGACAAACTACTAGTCCTTGGTTACATAAATTTCAAAATACTGTGCTAGAGCCATTCCCAAGTTACAGGGAGGTCAGAGCCGCTCTTAAATCCACACATCTGTACCCTATTTAAAATGTACCACCGTGCCTCTCTCCCGATGGTTCCGGTCCTCAGCTGAGAACTAGAGGAATGCAAATGGAAATGGGTACAGAAGGAGCTCAGTGAAGGGACACTGGCGTCATGCAGCCAAGCATCTAGTTTCACACATCAGAGTATGGGGGGAGGGTGGAGAGAGACAGGACACCACAAATAAATGGAAATTTTTACACTATCTTTGAATATTTTATTTCTTCAGTTCAAAAATCTAAAGAAAAATACAAGTGTAAAGAACTACAGAGTTGGTGGTTTTAGAAAGGACTAAAGAAAAGTTAAAGGGCGGGGGATACAGCTCAGTGGTTCCATTGTTTGCCTTGCATATGCAAGGTCACGAGTTTGATTCCCAGTAACTACATACCACAATGCCAGGCATGGTGACATACACTTATCAGCATCCAATACCACACACCACAAGGCTAGGCATGGCAGCTCATGCCTGGAATCCCAACACTCGGAGGCAGAGGCAGGAAGATTGCTGTGAGTTCAAGGCTTGCTTGGACCACATAGTGAGATCAGGGGCAGCCTGAACTACAAAAAGGTGAGACTTGGTCAAAAAAAAAGAAAGTGAAGGAAAGAAAGAGAGAGAGAAGAGAGAAAGGAAGGAAGGAAGGGGGGAGGGAGGGAGGGAGGGAGGGAGGAAGGAAGGAAGGAAGGAAGGAAGGAAAGAAAGAAAGAAAGAAAGAAAGAAAGAAAGAAAGAAAGAAAGAAAGAAAGAAAAAGAAAAACAGAAAGAAAGAAAAGAAAAGAAAGAAAAGCTAAAAACATCTAGTGGTAGGCTGCACCTGGGTTCAATCTTTAGTACTAAAAAAAAAGACAGTGGATTGTGATCAATATGTCAAAAAGTATGAGCATAAATGTCTTGTCTTGTTTCTCTGTTTTAGTTTTTAGAGTTCTGGAAATTGAACCAAGGACATTAAACACGCTGGGAAAGTACTCTAAAAAAAAAATTGGGTTTTTTGAAAGAAATTAAAAATGGTGGAGTAAAGGCCAGTAGCAAAATGTACCTAGAAGAAACAACCTAGGGAAAAAGGAGAACTCTGGAAATCAGGAAATACCTGAAAGGAAATTAGAAACCACAGAGAAACGAAAAACAGAAGACAATACATAGAAAAAGCAGCAGCAGTCTGGATCTATGACTGGGGAGGAGCTTTTGTCCCTGCAAACACAAGTGAAGCTAAGACAGTCAGCAGTTTGAGGGGGAGACAGAGGACCAGGAGCATCAGCCCAAACAGCCCACGCACGTAAGCCGTGAGTACAGCACAGGCTTCTACTGTGACCGTGATTCCTTCTGTCCGGCAGGTACAACTGGAAAAGAAATTCACTGCAGTGTTTGCTATGCTTCTGAACGACATCAGCAGCAGCCATTTTGGAAAGGAGTTTATTAAGACTGAGCTACTCTGGGAATCAGACGTCACAAAACAACTACACTTTGGAGTATCTGTGAACAGGGATGGCCATGAAAGACGGTCTCTGAGAAGTGCCATGCTTGAGTACTTTCAGGACCCGGTTATGAAGGATATAGCAGTACCACCCTTTCTGATGAGAAGCCAGGCTGGTTGTTCAGTTTCCCAGGGGGACTGAGCCTGAAAGTGCTGACACTGTGTCCAGCTCACTCGTGGCACCAGGAAGCTCAGTGGTTTGCTTGTCTTTCCCATCTGCCAATATGATCAGGGGTTCACCTTGGCACAGAGAGTTGCCAGAGTCAGGTAGACAGACAGGGCATTTCTGGAGTAAGGGGTTGCACTTCATAGCTCCGAAATCCACAAAGCTAGCTGGACATACTTCAGCAGTGACTTGGGCTGCACAGACGGGCACCAACACTAAGTGCTCCTGGAGCAAGTACAACCATAAACACACCACACAGTGACGGAGCATACCAGCAGGAGAGCACGACGGGACTCAGCATTCACACGGCAAATCACGGGGTACGAGAGCAAATATGAGCCCCAGTTGTGATTCACTGTCATTCACCCAATTCTGGAGGATTCCAATGCCAGAGGCACTGGGGGGAAAGTTCACCTAAATCACAAAGGAATTTCCTGGACTCACTTCTTTCTTTCTCTGGTTTTTAGTTTGGGGACAGGTTTTGCTTCTTTTTCTCCCGTATCTCTTGTTCTACGTTTTTGTTTTTTCTTATTTTTCTTCCATTTTTTGTTTCTGCTTTTTGTCTCACTTTTCTCATCTTTTCACTCTAATCCAAACATTTATTTTTCCCATTCTTCAACCATACCATTTTTACTATTACTACTAAGCTTTATTAATTTTAATTAGCTACTTCTATGCTATCATTACTGAATTACTTTCTATTGTTAATTGTGGTATAGTTGTTACTTTTAGTAAATAATTACTATACCTCAACATTTGGGTTGTCTTTGTGTCTATATTATTGCAGATTCCTTTTCTATTGTTAAGAATGGTATAGTTGTCACTATGGTATTATGGCTGGATGGATCTTATACTTATGTATATCAGTGAGTGGTTTCTCTTTGACTATTATTTCTGACTTCTTTTCTATTGTTAATGGTGGCAAAGTTGTTGCTTTTACTTAGTTTTTATTATATGCTATTATCTGGTTTGTATTTGTACAATATGTTTTCTCCTCTCTGAGTGGTGCTGGAAATCAAGCCCCCAGAGGTCATCTGGACACTCAGCGGACTCTCAGATATTATAGTGAATAGCTTGAAGAGGAGAACAAACACAAAATCAATGAAATTCAAGAATACATCACAGGGAGACAGAATGTAACTAAAGTAGTGACAGCAGTGACATCCCTAACTGGTCTTCAACCTACAGTACAAAAAAAACCAATACAAATATAAGAAAACAAAGCAACAATATGCCCTCAAACCACTAACTCCCCCAAACCTTATCTCATAGATACTGATGTAGCGAAAGCTTAAAGGCAAAAAATTCAAAAACTTAACGGCCAAAATATTTCAACACATCAAAGAAAAAAAAGAAAAGCAAACTGATAAGAAAACTTCCTTTAAACTTCCACAAGTTTAGAGGATGTCCATGTGTTTATTGGTTGGCTGGCTGGTTGGTCAGTTTTTTTCAAACAGGTTTTCACTATGTAGTTCAGGCTGATGTTGAACTTACTATGTAGTCTAGGCTCATCTGGAACTCACAGGGATTCTCCTGCCTCAGCCTCCCAAGAACTGAGATTATAGGCATGCACCACCACATCCAGCTTTCAGAAAGCATTTAAACAATTGGAAAATTTTACCAATAAAATATTCAACAAGCTTCAATAAGAAACAAACAATAAACTAACTACATTAAGCAAGAAAATGTAAGTCATGAAGACCACTTCAAAAAACAACTAAAAAGCATGAAAAGAAAGCAAATAGAAACAGATAATATGAAAAATTCAATGGAAGTCAGGGTTTAACCAGTGTGAAGTAGTGTCATAAATAGAAAATAGGTGTATACAGCAGATCATAAACTTAATGATGCTCTAAAATAACAAGACACCATAGAAACTGGGTCCAACAACTGCTAGATAATTCAGAAAAATAAAACCTTAACCTCATAGGAATAAAGGAAAAATTAGAAGACAACTCAAAGGGTATAAAAATTTATTCATTGAAATGTTTACAGAACATTTTCCAAATCTAAGGAAAGAATTTGGTGTTCGAGTACAAAAGATATATAGAAACAGCCATGACCAAAAAAGAACCTCGCCATGACACATCATAATGAAAATTCCAGAAATTCACCAAAAAGAGCTTACTAAAAGCTGTTAGAGAAAAACAGCAAGAAATCTCTAAAGGCTAGCCCATCAGAATAACTTCAGATTTCTCAGCACAAATATAAAAGGGCAATAGAGTTTGGAGCCAAGTTTTTCAAGACCCAAAAGAAGACAACTGTCAACTCAGATTTTTATATCCTGCAAAATTAGCTTTCAAAAAATTATTAATAACTAAAGATTGTTTATCATGAAGAAATTATCGATACATGACCACTAAACCAGCAGTACAGAAAATACTTAAAGGAATCCTAGACAAAGACAAGGAAGCCACAAGTACCAAAGAGCTCGAAGGAAGGCAAATATCTAACTGGGAAAGGAGTTAAACAAAAAATTAAAAATAAAAAATAAATAAATAAATAACAGACTCAGCACAGAAAAAAAATAATGCAAGGATAGGATTCAATAAGCACTATATATTGATAGCTTTTAATGTCAGTAGTCTCAACTCCTTTATCAAAAGATACAGACTGGAAGATTACATTTAAAAAAACAAAAATACAACCGTATGTTTCCTACAGGAGAGATAGCTAACACAAAAGAATGAGAGTATATAGGCTGCAAGTGAAAGAATAGAAAACAATACTCCATTCATCTGGAGTTCAAAAACAAGCAAGATCAGCTACCTTATTTTCAAACACAGAAGACAAACCAAAACTAATCAGAAGAGAGAAAGATGGCCACTACATATAGCTTCATCAGGGAACAGTTGAACAAGAACATATAATAAGTGTAACATCTATGAACCAAATGTCAGGGCATTCAACCTCATCAAACAAAAACTACTGAACTTAAAAAAGTACAAGTATACCCAAATACAGCCAAAAGACGACTTCAACACCTTACTCCACAGTAGATAGGTCAACCAAACAAATGACAACAAAAGGAACATCAGAGCTAAACTGCACCACTGAACAAATGGACTTAACACGTATCTAGTGTTTCATACAACAACAAAATATATACCTTTATCAACAGCACATGGAACCTTTTCCAAAACAGATAATATCTTAGGCCATAAAGCATACTTAAATAAATGCATTCAGTGCAGATCTGACTTTGGGTGCCTTCTCCATCCACCAAAGTGAGCAAACCAGGCCTTGACTTGGATGAATGCTGCAGCCTGTGAGGAATGTGGCCTCTGGTGCCGGGGCCGCTGAACAAGCCACAAAGCTAGGCACAAAAAACTGCGACTTGTGAGATTTCAAAATGGTGGATCCTGAAAGGAAACCACTCATTCTAAAATACAGAAAAAAATTGTTTTATCCTTTGACTCATTTTCTTTCTTTCTTCTTTTTTCTTTACTGGTTTATTTTAGTTTCAAGAGTTTTCCTTTTTTCCTTTATCCTTCTTATTTTTCTTTTTGGTTGACCTATTGGAGTTTTGAAAATTTTCCTCTGAAGATTTCTCTAAAGATTTCCTCTAAAGAAGGAAATCTTCATTGGATTATTTGGGATTGGGAGATTTACCTTTTTCCCTTCTTCCTTCTTTTCTCATTCTTTTCATTTCTATTTTCTTTTTTTTTTTTTTCCTTTTTCTCTGAATTTTTTAATTCTCCATTTTTTATCTTTTCTCTCTTTTTCTTGTATCTTGGTTTTAATTCATCTTTTCTGTTTGATTTACTTAATTCTATAAATATATTTCTATCCATTAATCAGATCCTTATCTCAGTTTTCTTTCTGCCTTCTGCTCTTTTATTATTTTTCTCTTTTAGCCTCCCATCCAAAACCCCTTTTACCTTTAATTAATATAGGATTTAAGCCTTAGTAGTCTTTTGTTAATAATGTTATTACTTTTTAAATTATTTTCAATGAAATCAAAATTTCATTAGAAAATAATAGTACTTAATACATTTATCCTTATCTTCAAAGCAAGTACTCAGAATACAGACATAAACCAAAAATATTCTTACAAAAATGAAAGAGGCAGATAATACAAAACTTTCTTTTCAATGATCAGAGATAAACTAAGAGTATAAATGAAACAAATTATCATATATGTGTTGAATTCATTTCTATTACTTAATGGAGGTGTAGTTGTTACATTTAGTAATTTGCTATGTCAAACATTTGCTATTTGCTATGTCAACATTTGGTTTGTCATAGTGTTAATGCTTTAATTATAGATCCCTTATATGGTCACTGGTGGTATAGTACTGGTTTTCATGATATGTCAATATCCACTTTGTTTTGTAAGATAAAATTGTTGCTGATCTACTCGCTATTCCAATTAAGGGAGGTAATCAGACCTTGGGACAGAGGCAAAGAACTATACTTAGCCATGCTCAGAGTATATACTGAAAACCAGACATTAACTAAAGACATCCTCATTCTAGCAACAATGTCTTGCCACTGTACGTGCTCATAAGCATGAAAAAAAGAAAGATATGTGAGATGGTAACAAAATGTCTCCCCCTAACTTTCAACTTCCCAAAAGTCAACTCACGAAATATTAAGGAGGGAAAAAACCAAAACTCATACAATCAAATTATTCAGAAGGATAACTAAAGAGACTTAAAAACAGATAAATAAGGTGCTCAGTGGGCTAAAAGAAGATATAATTAAGCAAAAAATGAATATAATAAATACATCAGAGAGCTTATTGAGGACATTAACAGAAAGCTGAAGCAAACAAATGATACAAAACATGAATGACAAGGTTAGCCAAGTATCAGAACCCAGGAAAAGGTTCCAAACAGAGAGCTAGCACAGCAAAAATTATACTGAAAGCCTTGGTAGCAAAAGTAACCAATGAGAGGACAGAGTATCAGAATTAGAAGACAGGAATACTGACAAGGCCACCTGCTCATAGATACCTCAAAGACAAGAAAATGTAAACTATGGACCCAAGAGCTGCTATATGACACAAAGGAGAATAATCTATGACTAACTGGAATTAGTGAAAAATCAGAGGATGGCATAAGTGGTATTAAAAAATATCCTTATAGAAATAATAGCAGAAAACTTTTGAAATACAGGGAAATAATTAAAAATGGAGCCAAGGCAGGAATATAGAACCCAAACAACCACAATCAAAAAAGAACCTTCTCATGACTCATTATAATAAAAATCAGATAACTTTAATACAGTGAGAAACTTTAAAAACTATTAAAGAAAAGCAGTGAATTACTTATAAAGGTAAACCCACTGTAACTACACCAGACTTCTCAACACAAGGTAGGCACAGTACCACTTGAGTTAGATCCCCAGCCCTTTCAACACAAACCTTAAAGGCCAGGACAGCTTGTAATGAAGTGTTTCAAGACCTAAGAGAAAAGAACTTCTAACCCAGATTTATATATCCTGCAAAACTTTCCATCAAAATTCATGAGAAAAAAAGGTATTAACTTGGAGGTCCCATTTGACCTGGCCATCGCTCTGCTCGGTATATACACAAAGAATTAAAAGATTCATATCATAGTGACATATGTGCACCCATGTTTATAGTAGCTCAGTTTGTGATTGCTAAATCTTGGAAACAACCAAAATGTCCATCAACTGGAGACTGGATGAAGAAGATGTGGTTCTTTTATAGAATGGAGTATCATTCTGCCATTAAAAATAAGATTGAGTCATTCATACTCAAATGGATATTCTTTGAGGACATCCTCATTAGTGAAATAAATAGGTTACAGATGTGTAAATAGCGTATCTTTTCTCTGGTATGAGAAAATGAAGTTGTAAATGAGTTGGAGTATGTATAGTTGGTATTGTGAAATAGAAAATATTTAAAAGAAAAGAGGGTGTAGGGGTAAATAACAAGAGGAAAAAGAATGTGACAGTAATAAAGAAAAAGGAAACAAAGTTTATGTATATAGGGGGTGCAGGAGGAAAGGGGAAAAATGAGATTCAAGTCACGTCATATTCTGATACAAACTCTCAATGTTGAATGTAATGACGATGTGTATTCATAATGTACCAATAAGGATTTTTTTTTTAAAAAGGTATTACAAAGAGAACCTCAAGAAATGTTTGACTAGCAAACCAGCACTACAATAAATACTCAGGTATACTCTAGAGACAATGAA
>PVIR01017830.1:0-34269 GCA_004026965.1 Petromus typicus | reverse complement strand
TAAGTCCATATGGCAGGTCGTAAATCTGAACAGCAAGCCAAAGGGGTAAGTTTGAACAGTCACTAAACAGGTTGTCAAGTGAGGAATACCTTGACTGTAATCAGTGATTCATTTAAATCATTCAGTGTATTTTTTTTTATCACAGCACACTGAGCAAACATTTATGGAAATGTCTGCATCCTCATCCTCTTTTCTTGCCTGAACTGGCTCCACACAACTTCTGATTCTTCCCCAAATTTCGAAGGCAGACATTCGAATGGATTCAAGGCAGGCATCCAGGCAGCCACGACAGCTCAATTTAAGACACTCATAGAAGAGGACTTTCAGGACTGCTGTCAAAGAGGTGGGAATGCTAATCAAGTATATCCGAGGTCAAGGGGAGTCTTTTCAAGAGGATCACTGCAGTCTGTTTTTTACTGTACTATTTTTTTTAATTTAAGCATTCATTCTAATTTTTGATTGTACTATTAATTATACAAAAGGAGGTTTCTAAGCTTAGGAAACCACATCTCACACTGAAGATAAATGACAATTGATCTTTGAGTTCTGACAAAACATAAATTTGAAGAAAAGCCCATCCAAAAGAATTTTTCTCCTGAAGTCCTCTAAGAAGTCTAGTTTGTTATGACAGTGATATTTTACACCAGTGTGCTGATTAATTGCTTTAGTGATCACTTAAATTATCTTTTTACAATGTTCCTTTTCCAATATCTCAGGTAGACCAGAGAATAGTCAACAGGGAAACAAACTGACATTCTGCAACCCAGTCACTTTGTCCCAAAACATGGAGTTCATGAAAGAACCTGTTGTAAGGTGCCCGATACTGTAGTGTAGATGATGCTTTATGCTGTCTTGGTTTTTTTTATTTTTCTTCCCAGTACCGGAGATCAAATTCAGGCCCTTGTGCTTCTAAAGTAGAGGTGGTAAACTGAGTTAAATCCCTGACCTGAAGGTTTATGAAGTTAATAAAGTCAAGGATATTAGATCTAAAGCATGGGATTCTGAGTGGGTTTTCAGCTCCCACAGAGGCAGGGATGTGAGGAGAGATGTGGATGAAGGCCAGGGTTATTTTGCAAATGAGTGTGCAAGGTAGCAAAACCCTCTCAGAAAGGAGGGACACTGTGGCAGTCCTGAAATCTCTGGACATTTTAAAACACTTTTCCTTATGACAGTACTTTTACATGTAGATGATCAAGAACCACTGTCCAGCAAAGCATCTGTTTTAGGTCTGTCCTTCCACTCCTTCAGACACCTATGGAAGAAGCTCTAAGGTGCTGGGTACAGTGGAAAGAGAAGAAAAGGGCAGAGAGGGAGAAGCAGAGATTAACTCCTGCTCTGGGTGTTCTTTCTTGAGATGGTAAAGAGCACCATCTGTACCAGGAGGCAGTTTATGGACTTCACATGAGATTTACTGTTGGGTGATGTCAGAGGAAAGGAATGGTCAAGTTTCAGGTTCAGAGCAACCAATCCAGTGGGAAGTCCATGCTGTCCAATCATTTGAAACCTCTCACTTTTAGTTGTGCAAGTTTCCCCCCCCCCCCTAAAATACAGGACCAGTTTAGCCATCACCTTAAGTGGTCTGCAAATGTCAGGATGTCAGGGAAAAATGTTCGGCAAAGTCGAAGTGCCCACTAGCTGCACTCTCGACTCCAGGAAAGTACCAGTCAAAGTAATTCATTACAACTAGCTCTCTTTTCAATGTATGAATTTAATATAGTAAGAAAATTATTAGTTCATGCCAAAGCAGGGAGAATAGATATTGCCACTAATCACTGATTTTTTAATACACTGCAGAGCCTGCTTATACATACCAGGAATTTCTGGATAATATTTTGATATTTCTGTATTGTTTTCCATACTGATATTTTCTTTGAGATCTGGAATGCGCTGGTGAAAAGCTTATGCATTTACTAAGGTCACAGATGTGCCTTGAGGTATGAAGCAGTTAGAAAGCTCTCAGAAAAGTTACAGGTTAGCATGCTCACAGTTTATTCACTAGCTTGCCTGCACAGTAGTTCTGGTCAATGCTGTGAGTAGAATCTTTGTGCCGTCGCCCTGACTCATGTGCTGACACCCTCACTCCCATGTGCTGATTTAACAGGAGGAAGCTCTGAGAAGGTAATTAGGGTTGCAAGGATCAAGGCAGCAGATCATTAGGGTGAGGTCTTCATAATGGGATTAGTGTCCCAACAAGAAGGATCCTTCCATATGTGCATGCTGAGGAAAAGCCATGTAAGGACATGGCAGGAAGTTGACAGTCTTCAACCCACGGAGAGCAGCTCAGCAGAAACTGAATCATCTGGCCCTCTCAACAACATTTCCAGACATGCAGGCTTGATATTTTGTTATGGCAGCCTGAGCAAACTAATGCAGTCAAAATGGCCTTTTTTTTTTCTTCTGAAAAGTATAAAAAGTGGCTGTGTTCCTATAGGTGATACTGAGTATTCTAGCTATACACACACACTTTAGAAGAGATGTTAAATCATTTTTTAGATTACTTTTCAAAAATTCTGAAGTGAGTTTGGGCTTTCTGTCAATGACTTGTCAAACAATATGCAATAGACAGCAGGCCTACTTCATTTCCAATTTGCTTTTTCTCCAGAGAAAATAGTTAGCAGACTCAATGCCAAAACTTATCACTGCTGCAAATGGATCCTGCAGGGCTGGGCAGACACATGACCCGCCCTGCCCCCCTGGCCCCACCACACACACACACACACACACACACACACACACACACACACACACACACACACACACACACACACATCTTCATTCTTTTTAGAAGTTGATCATTCTAATTGCCAGTCGTTGAGATTCTGATTTCAAAAAATAATGAAACAAATTGGAAAATGTTTTGATTTTATTTTACCCAAGCATTGAGCTAGAGAAGTGAAACTGATCTGAAAAATGGTGGTGATATGGACTAGGTTTACTACCTAGCCAGGAGATTTATAGCACAAATAAGATGCTACGAATGAACTAGTTGGGTACTGTGCAAGATTCCACTTAAAGGGGAAAAACATTCTACAGCGCTCATGAGCCATTATTTCAATTGCTTATGTAAATATGGTTTAGTTCATCATCACCTTTTCCAATTATGTTTATATTCAAGTCCAAACTACAGCCCCCCCTTTCTACTTGGAAATAGCATACACTGAACTAGCATTTTCATTAATGCAAACAATATTTGCAGTGCCTGGAAAGGGTGGTAGGAATATAGGAGGCTTTTGTTATTTATAAACTAAACGTACTTCAAGGAAATACCCTGAAGAGCTCTAGCTTAGCTTTTTGAACAAAACTAAGCAAAATATTACATTACCCATGTTCATCACAAATTATCTATACTTCTATAATAATCATCATGATGTAGGTAGAAGATTATCATCTTTTATTTCAAGAAAGTATAATCTCATATCTAAGTAGCTTGGGAATTAAATCAGTTTCATAGTACCATACAATTTGGTTTTTCTTGGGGTCAGTGGTGGTCTTACCAAATACTTGCAAATATAACTATAGTTTTGCAATGAAGTTATAGTTACAGAAAATGAAACTATTCTAACTGCATTAAATAACCAAGGATTATTGTGTAGCTCCTGGGAGACAAGTCTTAAGAAAGGCTGCATGTGCACAAACTCTAACTTCACTAAGTACACAACCTTGGGAAAGTTGCTCGACCTTCCTGTGGTAGTTTTCTCATCTGTAAAATGGGATGATAGATTGCATCAAAGAAGTTTGTAGTGTGGTTCCTAGCAGTCACTATTTGCTAGAAAAAAATGCTGAAGTAAAAACATTTACTTTTTCACATCAGGAAATAGAAGTCAAGGAAGGAAATGAAGTGAGGACTACATAATGCATGGCACAACCAAATAGAAGGACGTCAACCTGTGCGGGACACTGGTACGTTTGATCTATGCCAGGAACCAGAATAACATTGGTGGATACTGTTGACTTTGCCTGTTTTATCATCTTTCCTTAACGATACCTACTGGCAATGCTTAAGACACAAATCAGTTCAAAAGTAAGCAAGGATGATGAAATGGTGGATTCATGACTTCTGCTGTGACCTGCACCCTCACAGCCAGCATGGTCTCTGATAGTGATACACACAGCATTTGGCTTTTTTGTCCTATGATTAATTAACACCTCCGTTAGGTCATTCTTTATGTCCTTTCCCATTTAAGCCACACTTATAGCACCATCTCACTGTTTTGCTCTTCTTTTTGCTGCTTACCCTAGTCCCATCTTTCCTAAACTTAAGAAAAGTTTCTAAGAACTGTACCCTACTGGTACTATTCCACCTCACCTGTTGGCTTATCCCCAGCTCTCCTGCTCCTGAACCATATGCGTCACTGGAGCCAATGATGGCTATTAACCTGCCAGTTCTCAGTGCTAACAGTCATGGGTGATTCCTTACCAGAACCTATAAATCAAGGTGAGAAAATGAGGATTGTGACAGAATAAAGATATCACTCTGGTCTTACTGCTTGGAATTATAGGTTAGCTGAAGAGAGAACCAGCTCTCTTTGGATTTAAACTAGTGACAATTTTTTGCATCCCTTACTTCATCACAAAACTTCATAAAGTAGCTTCATATGTTTATTGCAATCAGGGGCAAGTATCAGCAAACCAAATTAACACGGCGTTATGGCTCAGTCCTATATGTTCCTCCAATGCCTCATGTGATCATAGATGGGGCATTTTCGGAGGTAGCTGGATCCAGAAGGTATGATGTTGAGACTGATTCATAGTGCGACGCTAGGTTCAAGAGCACTAGGATTAAGCATGTGAGTGCTGTTCACCCTAAGTAGCCTAGATAAGACAGAAAGGATAGAAAATGGTTCTGTCCTTTTAATGTGCTCGGCACAGTACCGGACTATAACACACTTTGGTTAATTCGGGCAACCATAGAAGTATCTAGTAGTCAGTCACTGACTTTGCGCACAGCTCACACTTCTCCTTCACAAACAACAGTGAGCCCATTGATGTTATCTGTATATTTCCTTTCACTTTTATAAAACAGCATGTGTCCAAGCAGTTCCCACCTCGGGCTCTGCTGATGTCCTCTGAGAAGGAGAGAGTGGGTGGCACCAGCCCACAACGCAGGTCCTGGGCAAGATCCACAGCTGACTGAGGGCAAAGCGGCTCACCCAGGAGTGGGAGGAGGCCCACAGCCCATGCCTCGAGAGAGGCCCACGATTCCAGGCATGCTCTTTATTGCTGGAACTCTTGCATAATGACATCTTTATTCATGTGAAAGCACAGGATGGGATTGAACTGTATGAAATTGTTTATGTTCCTCAGAAATGTTATTTGTCTTTACAAAGTCTGGTTTCAATGAACCCACTCTGTAATGGATATTAAATAAACATGGAATTTTACACGTTCATAATATTTGGTTTCTTGTTGTGATTTTGATGAACTATGTTTTCAAGCATTGTCAGTTCATCCTTATTTACAAAGAAACGTTTGCTTATAGCACAGTGATGTAGTGACTTGCTTTATTTTAAGATAAGTCAACTTTCCTATTCAATGTTTAATGTGAAACCGACTCAGAAATATTCTTTTAGGCCACATTTACATTTTCATCTGTATAACATGCACTATATTATTTTAACTTAACACTGTGAGCTATATAAACCAAAGACATTCTAATTCTGGCTTTAATGTATTTTTTGTAAGATAAATAATTTATAATGCATTAATAAAACTAAGGAGCTCATATTAAAAGACTCACTTTATATGACCTACTGCAATTGATCTATAGAAACTGACTCTCTTTAAAGTAATTTTATAAAGTTATTTTGGAAAATATCAACTTGCTTGGATGAATTCTTGACAACAGGTATAAAACAAAACTTTGAAACTCCTTTTCTATCTTTCTACACATTGAAAAAAAAAGCAATTCAATACTTCCTGAGTTTGTGATTTTTTTTTTCTGGAAAAAAGAAATCAGATTAGTAGCAGACACTTTACTGACCCTAGCTTTTGGCCACCCTTTTAAAATAAGAAATTCTTCAAAGTATACTAAGGCTTTCACACTTTTAACATAATATGGTTTTACATAGTGATTTATTTAGGAAATGTTTTCATTTCAGCCATTCAGGAAAAGAAATACCACTTAGTATTTTTTGAAACATAACAATAAACAACTGCCCCATATTTGACCATTTTCCTAGCTGTCTTTGTAACAGGAGCCCACCTATGGGCATACATACACACCGGAGGTCAGAAAGCTACGAAGGATCAAATAATTACCCCGGCATGAAGGGTCTTTTAACCTTCAAAGGATTTATTTAAGACTGGCGCTTGTGAGATACCAAAAGCTCCTAATGTCATCACTGACGTATGTGTATGGCATGTTGACATTCTTTCTAGGGAGACAACGGGGAGTCGTTAAAAAGAGAATGATGACCAGCTAGCTCACGGCAGGTTTCAATGAATAAGTAAGAAACATATGGCACCTATGCAAAATGGAATACTACTCCGCCATTAAAAGGATACACTTGGGTCATCTGAAGGAAAGTAGATGTACTTTGAGATCACAGTATTAAATGAAACCAATCAGACACACAAGCTTCAATGTTGTGTGGGTTCTCTTATTTGAGAAACCCAAAATATAAACAAATTAAAGAGCAAAAGAAAAGATGATAGGAAATAGGAAGATAGAGAGCTTTTTCAAAAGGGTAGAGAGATGAAGAGGTACATAAGCTGAGGAAGAGAAAATCATGAAAAGATTAAGATGTGTTTCACACATGTAATAACTCTCCATGAAGACTGTAATCATTAAGTCCTGCAAACATGTACTAATAAAGTGAATAAAGATGATTAACTATTTAAAAAACAACAAACAGGATAATATATTTGTATCTAGTGTCTCTCCCCTTGTTTTGAAGTTGGGGTGGCTGTGGAAAGGAGAGAAAGAGGGGATAAGAGGGAATCGAGGGAACTAAAAGCCAGAAAAAAGAATAAAGAATGTAAAGGCATTGAATGCCAACAGGCTGATTCCAGCAGCCTGACTTTGGGGCGTCCCAGCACCAGCCTGCAGGATCATGTGAAGGACTTGGAACTTTGTATTTCTCTTGAAAATGCTTTTCTGTAACATCTTATAGACTGCCTGACCTCTGCGGGTGAGTAACCTCCCCATTCCTAGGATTCTTTCCCTTTGATTTGTTTCATTTTTCAGGCAGTGACCTTTCCCTGACCTCAGCCCCAAACCCCGGGTCACCTTGTAGCCCTGGCACAGGCCTGAATAGAGACTGACGGGACTGCTGGCACCAGATGAGTGGTCCCCAGCACAATCGCCCTCTTTCATGTGCAGAGGGAAGTTTCTTTTCCTATGGCTCTGAGAGCCAGGCTGACATATGTCTCCTCCTCATTCTCTGGCCCAGTAATTTTCCCTCTGGCCGGGTCTGCAGACTGGTTTCCTTGCAGGAAGTGGCATGTACCACCAATGCAGGAAGGGAAAAAGAGCCTTTATTGGCATCAGGACAACTTTCCGTGGTACTTTACAATTCATTTTATAAAAGCAAAGTAGCCCAATTATTTGCCCTGTTATAGTCAGGGTTTGCAAGGGAAATGATTTAATATAGGACCCATAATTTACAAGATTATGTTATAACAGTCACCCAAAAAGTCAAGCGCAGAGGAGTACATATGATCCTGCTGTGCACTAGAGACCCACAGAATTCAGCTGGGGGCCTGGATCCCACTGCAACGTCCAGACACGTTCAGTGGAAGGCTGAGCAGCTATAGCAATGTCCTCCATTAGTCCAGCCAGGCACCTGGAGCTTGTGGCAATGTCTCCTGCAGATCCATATCAAAGATCTTCCCTTTCAGTTCTGTTTTGATGCCTTTGGCAACAATCCTCAGGTGGGTCTTCCAGATCCGGACCACACTGATTCAGTTCAGCCCATTAGTTAATCCATCACAGCCTATAATGAAATAAGATGTTTAATAGCTTACACTCAGTCATTTGAAAATTTCAATGCTGCTATTTCTCTATATTCTTCTGTTGAAACTCATTATCTGAATATGTACTCAGCCAGTTTTCTACCCTAGCCCAAGGAAGAATACCTGGTAGGTCTACGTGAAAGCAGTCTACATCCCCTAAGTTTAGAATTACTGGGAAAAATCACTGCATTGTTCTCATAGACTATAAGTCACACAGACTATTTTGCCTCTTTCCACACAGCTGAGACTATGCCTCAAGTTTGGCCATCTGTCCAGCGGGGCTCAGTGTTGAGACTCCAGGACTGCAGTGACTTAATCTGCTTGTGGTCTTGTAACAAAATCCCTTAGATGTTGAAATTTATAAATAGAGATTTATTTCTCGCAGGTCTAGAGGCTGACAAGTCCAGATAGGCAGATTTCCTGGATGATAGGTAACTTGCCTTTTTTTGCTGTGTCCTCCTGTGGCATGAGGGTCTGATCAGCCCCTGAGGGTCTGATCAGCCCCTCTGGGTCTTAGAAGGGCGCTTACACTATCTCTGAGGTCTCTCTCCTCATGACATCTCACTTTGTAAACATTCTGCCTTTCAGCACAACTGCACTGAATAGGTTTCAGCCTCTGAGTTTGGGGAGATCAGAAGCAGGCAGACTGTAGAAGGAATAGCAAACTCCAACAGGTCAGACTGCAGCTCAAGACCAGGGTAAATCCAGTCTCTTTGAAATAAATTGATGTGGTCACACTGACACTTTCCAAGGCTACTGTACTACACTCTATTTATTTCCATTCCACAGATGGTAGCCCTAAAAAAGAGTAAAATGTTAGAAGAAAAAGCATCTTAATAGTGAATGGAAAGCATGAACCAAGATCTTCCTCTTGCCATTTAACTTTATAAGTTCTTGGAAAAATAGTGCCTCGAATTATTTTTCAAATGAATAGACACATGTCTCATATTATTTAGGCCCAAAGGAAAAAGGATGTGGAAGTTTTTAATATCATTTTGCTGTGGGAAACATGAATATTTTTGACAGTATTAGATAATTCTATGTCAGATAGACTTGTGATTCTGAGTGGTCTGCAGTGATTCGGCAAAACACAGCCGTCCATCAGTGTTAGCCTCATGCAGACACGTTCCCTGCACACTCTAAAGCAATCAAACGGGTCTGCAAATACTCTTCAAAGAATACATCTAGAATGTTACTTCGTTAAATGTCTCCTTGGCATTCATTCTATTTTCCACTTTGAATTGGTGCATTTAGTTTTGTAATGACCTTCTATCGCGAGGAGATTTGGTTAACTCTTTGATCTTCCAGCTTTGGGATGAAAACAAAGAAAATACAAACGAGCACTTTGTACCCTGTCTCATAGAGCAGACCAGAAGAAAAAAGGAAATATGTTTTCATCAAAAAGATTGGTTTGTGTGGAGACTTTCAGTCCTTCTTATTCTTTTCTCCCTTTGAGCAAAATGCTTATCAGTGTTATACATGTGTTTGTTTTAATGTCTTCTTTATAACACAGTCTTTGTTTCTCTTCTCTCTAGCGCTGGTAGCTAAGGTGGGGGTCAGATAATTCTTTGTGGATTTTCTTTTTAAGGCCATTCTTCACCCTTGGTTTCCTCTAACTCTGAGCACAATTCTTGGGAAATCTGCTACCGTATTTATAAGTTGCTAGAAGCCCTACTCTGACTCCAAGTATTCCTTTATGTGCGTTTCCCTGTGAGTAGGTGTGTGGGTGGGGGGGTGTCCCAAGAAAGTAAGAGCCAAAGACTCATTAAGAAAAAGACTGAAACCTTTACTACTTAAGGCTCAGTCAGTGCTTCACTGTGATTGTGTTCCTATATGTGGACACCTGTGGTGGGGCTGGGTCATCTGTACAGTTCTGAGCTCCTACCACCATTAATATAAGAGTGAGCTGCTGCCTTTCAGCCTAGCTGTGGCTCTCTTTTCCACATTCACCTGACTATTTTTTTGGGTCTCTGTCACAACCTTGAGAATGTAACTTTAGATAAAAGATTATAAAATACCAGCATTTTATGATGAAAATGCAGTTCCTGCCATGCTGGAGGCAGAATCCAGGACCCTGGACCTGCTAGGGAAGCATTCTACAGCTGAACTATATCCTCAGCTTGAAAATGTATTCAAAAGAAAAGAGTTGCTAGCCAGAATGGGCTTTGTCTTTTCTTATTCCCATAATTGGACATTTACATTTCATACATGTTGTTTTTAACATCTCAAACTTGAAATTTTAGGTTTCAACCAGTCTGAACAAGGACCCTGGGGACCTTTTGGTTTTGCTGAATCTATAGTAGAACAACAGTTGGATTTGCTCTGCTGCAGGGATGATAGCAGCCACGTTGCAGAGTCACAGGTTTATTTGAAATGGAAAGTCATTATTCCAAGATGGCTTCACTTTATTTTGGTTAAGATTTCCTTTTTCTTGACTCATTTAACACTAATCGTTTTGGTACTAATGTGTTAAAACTACCAAGCTATATAATTCTACCAGCTTCACTTTTAAGGATGAGAACAATAAGATAGTTTCCTTAGTTGCCTTGACCAAGTACAGCTGACCCGACTTTAGAGCCTGTGCCTTTTAATATCCCATCTGCCTTCATTTACATTTCTGGTCCCCCAAAGAAGGAAAATGATCAGTGATTGATACAGAAAACTTGCACCTTTTTGTGTGCGTGAAACTTAAGTGACATCTTCGCCTGCCAATTCTTCTCTCACATCCTCTCCTGACCTTCCCATTGTTTCTGCTTCTGAAAATACTCCAACTGCACATTAGCACTCCCCCATGCGTTTTATATTTACGTGTCTTGTCATACTTTAAATTATAACTTTCCTAACCTGAAAACTTGCTTATCTTCCAGAATAGATTCTAAAAATATTTACGAATGATATTAATAGCTGTAGTGGGATTGCTGAAAACTGAGACTGCTTCTTTTGGAAAATTGAAATTATAGATAAATAATTTGAAAGCACGTCAGTCTGGCAATTAGGATCAGAACACAGTTTAAACTTAAGAAGTCATTAGAATGTTCCTAAACATTCTATTGAAGTAGCTCTTTGCAACAAAACAAGTAATAAAGTAACCAGTAGCTACATCATGCGGTGTTTGGCAGAAAGCAAGACAAGCAAAGACAAAAACTCCAGAGCAGCTATTAAATGGAAATTTGATATAATAAGTTGAAGGTATACTGAAATTTGAAATCTTTAACTATTAATGATTCTAAATGGTCTCAGAGAAATTAGAAAATATGCAGAAGAAATGCAATCAAGGTACAAAATTCTACATTTTTCTCTTTTGTCAGCCCAAGTAGTTTAAGAAGTTTAGAGCAGTTTAACGTTTATTTATAGGCTAATAGCATTTCAAATCTCTTTGGTAATACTTCATACTCCTCTCAAAAATATCAAATTACTTAGTCATACAACAGCATTGCAGAGAGGCTGTACATAGGTCTTTTAAAAAACTGAAGAGGAGGGCCGGGGAGTTAGCTCAGTGGTTCCGGCGCCTGTCTTGCAAGTGCAATGACCCGGTTCGATTCCCCGGTAACCACATACCATACTGGGTGTGGAGACTCACGCCCAGCAGCAGCCAGTACCGCATACCACAGTGCCGGGTGTGGTGGCTCACACCTGTAATCCCAGCACTTGGGAGGCAGAGGCAGGAGGATTGCTGTGATGTGAGTTTGAGGCTGAGCTGAGTGCCAGCCTGAACCACAAAGTGAGACCCTGTCTCAAAAAAACCTTAAAAAAAAAAAAAAAAAACTGAAGAGGAAAGTACCTTGCAGTGAGCAATTTGTTGTTTAGGTTTTTGATCCTTGTTATGAGGTCAAAACAGGAAATTTATTTTTCACCTTTGCAAAATGTTAGTGGAGAAGAAGCGAAGAATAAAGGGTTCTTGTGAAAAGTTCTGATTGTCTCGATGTTTGCAGAGAAAGAATTCCTAAGGGGTTCTTAGTTAAAAATGGTAACTTAATTATGTGCGCTTATCTCTTCTCCTTCCACTACCTATGCCAAAATGACAGCAGAAGAGTAACACAGGCATCTGCTGATGAGAGAAGAAAATGAGGATGCAAACAACAGCGGACACAAGATTTCAAGGGCTATCTGCAGGTCGCGCAGTGAGCAATGCAGGCAGAGGGCTGGACGAGGCCAGCTGACCCGCGCAGGAGTCTGAGATACTGAACGTGTGAGGGGCGGCAGCACAGGGCTGAAAATGAGCAAGAGGGGAGAGTCTGACACACAGAAAACCGACCTCCAGTCACCCACACACATGCACACATTCACACACCCTTACACACACTCACACACACACACCCATGTACGCTGCTCTGCAGTAGGACCGAGGAGGGCTTTCTCCAGAGAAACTGATCAGCACTGGCTCCTTTTCAAGGCTTACAGGCCCAAAAAGCCAAGGTTAAGAGACAGAATCGAAATAAATACAAGTACAGCACTGACTGCAAATCTTCCCTTGCCTGTGGCTCTGCTCTCAAAACACAGACAGCTACACACACCTTCCTGGTCAGGAAACTGCAAGAGATTTCTCTGGAGAATTTGCATGACCTATGACCTATGACCAAACATGAAGCTGGGGTTCCTCCAGGAGAAATCTGGTCCTCCAGGTAATCACCCTCCTGGAAAGCCCAGCCCCGGCAAGCTCTGGTCTTTTACTCCTCTCTGTAATATCCTGCTACCGAACATGACCATCCGAGATCCACTGGACACATCAAGGATATCTCCAACAGGACTGACAAGGAGACAGAAGGAAAGAGAAGGACTCAGATACAAGGCAAAATAATTAAAAATCATTGATGCTTAATGTTTTCAGACATATAAGAAAGTATACTGTGAATGAAAATCAAGAACAAACTGCTGTGGAAAAGAAATACCTAACAAAAAAACTGATGAATATGAAAAGTGTGTCATCTTAATAAAATTCCAAGAATGTGAGATTGTAACAAAAAAGTAAGGAAACAAATTTTATGTATATGGGGGGGGTGGTAGAGTGGGTAGGGTTATGGGAGAAAATGAGAATTAAGTTGTGTCTTATACTGGTACAAATCCCCATTATGGAGTGCAATCATGATGTGTATATTTAATGTACCAATAAAGATAATAATAATTTAAAAAAATAAAAAAAAAAAATAAAATTCCAAGAGAAAAACGAAGAGACAAAAAGAATTAATTCAGAAAGCAGTGCAAAACAAGGACTTGCAAACCAAAAGAGAAAAGGTACAGCTAAACCTTATCATCTCAAGGTACAGATAACTCTCATCATGGGTGCAATATTTGTTTCAGGATCCAGCCTCAGATACCAACATTCATGGATACTTCAACTCCCTTATAGGGAACAATACAGTATTTTCTTATAAGGCACTCACATCCCCACATATACTTTAAGCCATGTTTAGGTTACTTATAATACGAAACAGGTAAATTCTATAAAAATAGCTGTTAGAGTCTGTTAAGTAGAGAGTAATAATAAAAAATACCAGTACCCGCTTAATTTCAGTACAATTTTTAAAGAACTATTTTCTGTCCTTGGTTGAATACAAAAACAAAGAGCCTTTGAACATAGAGGACTAACTATAATTCACGTGTAAAGGAGATATATTCTTATACTCTTGTTCATGAGTTAATGGCGGTTGTCTTTTACGGCTAATGTGATGAAGTTCCTAGATTTTATAAAACAAGAAAATGCGGTACTGTTAGAGAAGACTTCCAAAGGGCTGAAAAGTGGCCATGATGTATGTAGTACAGACTTGAATAAGTGCAAGCATACAAGGGTTCCAAGCTGGCCCCAGTCACTCCAGGCACTGGTGATGTGAATTCTAAGGGATCAACTGGTTAATAAAAAAGGCCACTGTGGCACTAACTCAATTTTGCAGGTTCTGGGGCCACCTGGGACCTTTAGTAAATTACGTAAAATTGGAGAGCTTTATCCGTCCATCCACTAAGTGATTCTTCAAACATTTAATTACCATCAGCCTTTTTCCTTCTCGTTCTCTGGACCATTAGGTGCTCGAAGTGCTGAGCCACAGATGTAGCTCGGAAGGTTATGGCAGTTCTGGCACCTCCCCGAGGAGCAGGTGCATGAGTGAGCACTTATCACATAGTAGGGCCACAGTCTTCACCGTCTGAAGGGTACTGGCAAAGCTAATGCAGGTTTTCTTCCTTCTATACAGTTTTACAGACAGAAAACATGTTTCTCTGAAACTGTCCATTTAATAGTTTCGCACTGCGGCTCACTGAAATGAAAGTCGAGCCACAGCTATGGGAGGACAGCACACAGAGACACATTTGATTTACAAATTGACAGTGAAGGTGTTTGTTCCACTGATATTTGAAATTAACATCTTAAAAGTAATTTTTCTTTTCTTTTTTATTCTCTTTTTGTAAAAATATGAAGATATTTAGCATGGTGGAACGGATGCATGCCCTTGTGCATGACTACCCACTTCCCCTTTTGCTCAACCAGACCCCCGCACTCGTGTCTGTCCAAGTTCACTGCTGGCCCTCACTGAATAGTTCTTTTCCTTTGGTTGGCTTTCAGTGTATTTCCCCTGAAAAGTAATGTGATGCACAATATGGAGATACACATATTGGCCCTCAGCATCCTTCTTAGCCAGAGAATTCTTTGGTTAAGTGTTCTCATGTTACAGAAGCCCATGGAGAGAAGCTAAATTGCAGTGTGGGAGGGAGAATGTGCTACAGCTTCTTGCAGTTTGACTGGAGGAAAATTATGATGTTAAAGCCTTTAGCTTTTCTTTTCTTCCTGTCAATTAAGCTATCTCTGCTTTTCCTTTATTTCTAGTCCATTTCCTCCTGCCTAGCGCCATTCTCATCCCTTGCTTTGCACAGACTCACAACTTACTTGTAATAGCTAACATCTTTGACTGCTTACTACCGATCAGCAGCAGGTCTAAGCGTGCTACGTGGGCTATCTCATTCGATATCACAATGGTATTACAGGTAAAGCTTTCTATGTTACTGCCATTACACAGATGAGAAAACTGAGGACACAGAAATTAGAAAATCTGGAAAATCATGTAGCTAATAGGTGGTGGAATAAGAATTTAAATTTAGCCAGTTGGTCTCTGGAGTTCATCTCTTGTTAGTTATGAAGAAAATATAGATTATAGATAGATAACACAGCTAGGTGAAAATGATACAGATAGGTAACAGATGATAGATGGATAATAGATAATACACACAGTTTTACCTCTAATAAAGCTGATAATAGAGAGAAAATAAAATACATCTATCCTTTCTTTTAAATTTAAAAGCACTTGGCAGAAAGCAAGCAATAATATGAGCATATTACTTCTAGTTCAAGAAAAATGCCTGATGACTTGGAATTGAGGCAGAGATTCTGGATAGACAACAAAAGAAGTAAATGAGGGCCGGGGAGTTAGCTCAGTGGTTCTGGCGCCTGTCTTGCAAGCGCAAGGGCCTGGGTTCGATTCCCCGGTAACCACATAACAATACTGGGTGTGGAGACCCACACCCAGCAGCAACCAGTACCACATACCACAGTGCCGGGCGTGGTGGCTCACGCCTGTAATCCCAGCACTCGGGAGGCCGAGGCAGGAGGATTGTGATGTGAGTTGGAGGCTGAGCTCAGGGCCAGCCTGAACCACAAAGCGAGACCCTGTCTCAAAAAAAACCCTAAAAAAAACCTAAAAAAAAAAAAAAGAAGTAAATGAGACCTGTGAGTGGGCTCTGGCCTTAGAGTGTGAACCCCAGCAATCCATAGGCTGGATCAGAAGGAAGCACCCTTCTGCCAGGAGCCAGTTTTCAACCAACACTTAAATGGATGCAGAGGAGGCTGCAGGGCTCGGAGTTGGCCAGGTGGAGATATGGAGGGTACCTGTAGGTTGCTCATCTGAAGAGTTGAGAAGATTTAGGGAGTCAGAAAATCACCAAGAAACAAGTTCAACAAAGTTTACAAAATGAAATTTGCAACTATACTGTGTTTTGCAGAATTTGGCACTGTGCGAACTCCTGAAGTGACTTAACACCAACGTCATTTCATTTATATCATCTACTGCTGACAGCAGGGAACAGAGTCAAACAATGGTGGCACCTCTGGAGGGAGTCATGTGTGACTCTGTGAGACTAACGTGTTCTCAGTCTCAGAAAGTAGAAACTCTTCTCCAGTGCACGTTCTCCCTTCCTTGCCAAGAGAAGGGACAGATCCACTCACTGGGAATCGAACAAGGTCACCCTGGCCCAGGTTGTCAGGAACCAAAACAGTAACAGACACTTGTCTACAGGAAGCTGACAATATTGCTATTAAAAACTCCTAATGTTTCTTTCAAAAGGAAATACAAAGTAACTTGTAGATATTTAATGAAGGTTTGAGAAATACAAGATGATTTGCTTTATAATTTGCTTAATGCCAGTTAAGCAAATTTGTTAAAAGAAGAAAAGAAAGAGGAGAGTAACAGACTAGTAGTCAGGTGATTTCCCTGAAATAAGCAAAGAAGCAGTATTTGCAATATGAAATAAAATCCAGAAGTCCTTATTGGGACATCGCTCGTGTTCTCACAGAGTGACTAGAATGTCTATAGAATCTCTCCAGTTATATATATATAAAACATTGTAAAACATAATGGGGGTGCAAAGCTTGAAGAATCATCATTGATTTTATGACCTTGAAAAGATTACTTTTTCCCCTTTGGCCCTTCATTTCTTCTATAAAATCAGGAAGCTGGAAAAGATCAGCCTTCCTCAAATAATATGCATCTGCAATCATTTTAGGGGGATATAAATGTGCATAATTGGGGGCGGGAATAAAACCAAGTGTGTAATCCCAGTACTCTGGGAGGCTGAGGCAGGAGAATCTCAGGTTCAAGCCTGGGTAATTTAGTGACAAGTAAAGGTTGGGGATGTAGTTCAGTGTGAAGGCCTCAGCTTCACCTCTAGCTCTGTAAAAATAAATGAATGAAAAACTGAAGTGACAAAATCTCTGCCCTGACTCAGTTTAACAACAAAATTGGTTTATCCTCTCATATAGGTGAAGCTGACTATTGACATGTTTGACTCTGTGGCTTGAGTGACAGTGTTGAAACCTGAGTCATGGGCGGAATGATGGTTTGCTTTCCAGAGATGTTCGAGCCCCATGAGATTTTCTTAAACCTTGGAAGTGGTGAAGTGTACCTTACATGGAGAAGGAGAATCGTGGACAGGATGGAAGCTAGAGATGCGAAGTTGCTCTGAGCCCAGTGTCTCCACACTCTTCCCCTTAAAAGTGGAGGAGGAAGAACAAGGGCTGCTTGGAGAGCAGTGACCGAAGAACTCAGTGCATGGCTGCTGGCTCTGAAGATGGAGGAAGAGGCCAGCCAAGTCAGTGGGTGTGGTGGCTTCTGGAGGTGGGGACCCTCAGCCAAAGGGTACTCAGTCCCATGCCTCTGGAGCTCCCAGAAACAGCCCTGTCAGCTCTTTGACTTTGCTGCAAAGACTTACATCATACTCTGCCCTCTGGAGCTATAACATAATGAATTTGGGTTGCTCTAAGGAACTAAGCTTGTGGTGAAGAATTTTGTAGCACACACAAAATACAAGTTGTATTTTCCACTTCTGAATTCTGATCCTTTTTTGGCTCCTTTTACAAGAAAGGCAATCCTAGCAACTCCAGTCTTATTCCTACTGACTTCATGGCATTTCTAGAAAAAAGCTTCTTTCCCACTAAGGTATACAAAGATCCCTGACCTGCCTTTCACTCACCCCAGTGGACCACGTGTTGTCCTGGAGCAGTAGTTGTGGCTGTTGAAACAAATCATATGTGTAATCCTGGAACCATCAGACCTTCTCCACTAGATGCCACATGGTAGAGATGGTGATTTCTGCAGGGAACAGACAGCAGAATTAGTACTGAGCAGCCAAGCAGGGGTCCTGTAGAACTGTGCTTGGAAAATTCCCTGGTAAACAAATATAAGCAGCTTTCTCTATCATGGTTTCTTAGAGCTGGAAATGGATGTAATAAAATATCTAAGAAGGGGCTTATATTCTTCCATGTTTTCTAAACATATCAGCTTCCAATTTCTGCTATAACAAATTAGTACACACTTCAGACAGTGCAAATTCATTATGGTATAGATCTGGAGATACAAGGGTAAAGGGGGTTTGTAAGGACAGGATCCTTTAAAGGCTTCGGTTAAAGAATCTGTTTCCTTACTTCTTGGAGCAGAAGTAGAGAACTAACACATGAAATGATCACCTCCTGGGTAGGCTCTGGGGTGCAGACACGTAGTGCATGAGTTCTCAGTCCAGGCTCTTGCTGGGAACTGGCATTCCATTCTGGAGTTGGGCACATGAAAAAATTTCTGCAGTGTGTGACCTGGCCTTATGGTCACTGACAACTGCATCCAAACTAATATTTATTCTAAAGCAAATATTTTTTTACCTTCACGATTTAAACTACCAACTATGGATGCTAGTCAGTCTCTGCTAGTGCTGGGGACAAGAGGGAGTCGGAGTAGCTACATTTTCCCTCACAGGCTTAGAGATGCAGAAAATTCAAGGTGCAGAGGATGTGAAGATAAGCAGATGCTCCATAAAAGGTAGAGGAGAGAGGACACGTAACCCTAGACTATCGGCATTTTTTTCCAGCACTGGTTCCTCCTAAACACTATCCATGGTGCTGGAGCAGATGCTGGACTGTCTGCAGGAGTCTAAGGGGACGGCTGGGTCAACCATTACAGGAAGTTGACACTCTGGCTAGTTGCCAACTACAATGGCACTATTTCAAGATTTATCTAATGCTGTGAATGTATCCAAATATACTTCCTGCTTATACCCGTAAAAGGTCCCACTTTTCACTGAAAATAGTTTAAATAAGTTTTTCTTACTTGCAAAGCAACAATCCCAAAGAATGGCAGTGACTTTAAAGAAGAAAATGACATATTCTGTCTAGGGAATCTGGAGTGAACAGTTCACCATGCACGTTAAACCTGGGTTGAGTCAGGAAGGTTGGGGAAAATGTATGTCGCTGAGAAAGAAAGGGGCCCAACTCAAGCAGCAAGAACAAGGATGGATGTGATAAGCCTCTGGAGTAGAGAAGCATTGGTGGAGAATTTTTTGATTATCACATGGGGGAAGGCACTTTCTTCACCATTTAAGAGTCAAGAAGTTTTCCAGGACTAAGTTATACCTAAGCTGGAAACTTTACACATTTTAGCAATTAACTGAACAAAGATGAGGGAGTCACAGGGCTTGAAGCATGAGGTGAGGGCTTCAAGTGAAAGGAAATGTGCATAGGGCCGGGGAGTTAGCTCAGTGGTTCCTGCACCTGTCTTGCAAGCACAAGGGCTGGGGTTCGACCCCCAGTAACCACATACAATACTGGGCGTGGAGACTCATGCCCAGCAGCAACCAGTACCACATACCACAGTGCCGGGCGTGGTGGCTCACGCCTGTAATGCCAGCACTCGGGAGGCAGAGGCAGGAGGATTGCTGTGATGTGAGTTTGAGGCTTAGCTCAGGGCCAGCCTGAACTACAAAGTGAGACCCTGTCTCAAAAAAAAAAAAAGAAAGAAAGAAAGGAAACTTGCAGAGGTCTAAATCACATTCCCTTTTCACAAGACACTCACACTATGGTCTTAGTCCTGCACTGGGCTCCTGTGGGCCAGTTACTAACCTGGGAATGCCGAGAGAGGAGTAGCTGGGATGGGAAATATGATGGGTCACTTTTGGACATGTTGACTTCAAACAGTCTGCGGACATACAGCTGGTTTTCTCAAGAAGATACTTAAATATTTAAGTGGGAACCTTGTAAGAGTAGCCTGGAGTAGTAAGGAAAAGAGTAAGAGCAGTAAGGAAAAGATTTTAAAATAACCAACACAGAGATCACAAATAAGAGTGAAGTGCATGTGATTGACTGATTCTCTTCTCCTTCCCAGAACTTGTACCATTTTGACTCCAGACAGACAGTTATAAATTACTTGGTTTCTGTGGTTATTTACTCATTTCAAATCCATGGAGGCTCTTGTTTAATGAGAATCCAAGAAATTTATGCTGCAAAAATTAAGCTCCTTACTGTGTATGATGTAGCATCTCTCCAATTATCTCATTAGAGTCTTGGAATACTTCTAAAAATTACCTTTCAGCCTTCCTGAAAATATATTTTGAGGATTGCTACAGTTTTGTGACTTTCAGGAAACAGAGAAAGAACATATTCTTTTGTTAAACTATGATATCATTAAGATGTTGGAATTGTTTCAGAATCATAGCTCATATTTTCTTGTGCATCTCATGCAACTCTGTGTTATTGGACAACATAAAGACTAGCAGGCAGTCATCATGCACATAATCTAAGAAATCACCATGATCTTAGAATGCTTCACAAAACCAGTAAGAATGAATTTAACTTCAGTAATCACACACACACACACACACACACACACACACACACACACACACACGGTGCTTCAGAGTATTAACTATTGGCTATTGGTGGAGATATATTCTTGCAACAAAAAAAGTAACATTTTAAGTTTGATGCTAACAGTGTATCTGCATGCAGTAGAAACATTTGTTATATTGTTAATATTGTAGTGCTACTGACATCATTATCCACTGGTCATGTTAATTTCAAAATGCACAGCATTTTTGTGTGATCTGTGAGATGCAAAAAGTGTTCAAAGATGTGATAATACACAGTTTCATCTTGGTATTTATTATCAGATTATAATAATGTGCATCAGCCTTAAAGAATCTAATCTTGAGAACAATATGTATTCTCGTGTCTAAGACTATGGCACTCGGTGTGCTTGCTGGGTGTGTCTGTGTAGAATTCTCTCTGCCCTTCTGAACCTATGCAAATACTTGCAGCTAACCAATGACGTAGACAAAGGACCAGTAAGCAATAGCTTTATACAAGTTTTTCACAAAGTTTAATACTGATACATAATATTTGTGAAATTTATATTAAGTTTGGAGAAAAACAAATAGAAGCTACCATAGAGCAGAGTCAAAAAATTAACTTTCAGGCAAAGAAATAATATTTCCTTTCCCAAAAGATAACAACAAAATGTCTTCTTGGTTTGGTTGCATTTCTTGATTTCTTGTTATTGACCATGAAATGTAGTTGCCTGGAAGAGCAATAGTATCTAATACAAAATTATTAACTTGCTTCATAACCCTAATATGAAGTTACCCCACTCATAATGTTCTAGTTTATAAAGATAATTGACTACAGTAGAACTCTTCAAAGCAGTGAAGAAAGATTTTTATAGATTTTCAGAAAATGTATGTGCAGATGCGTATTTTGTTCATACCATTGTAGCATCCATAAAAATTTGGGTAGCAAGTGAGAAATATTATTTTTCTGGAGCAGAAATTAAAGCCACAGGACACAGTTTAGCATATCTCAAGCTCATTAGCAACTTGTTTGCTAGTAAGTGCTATGATGCAATGGCTGCAATTGGTCCCCCAAGTTGTAGGCGTCTGGGGAAGCTCTTGGCTCCACAGTCCCCACTTGAGGGGAGTTCTGCCACATCTCTGTCTGCCTTCATTGGCAGCTCTTGCAGTTCAGCAGTTTCTATCCCATTTCCGGATAAAATGTTGCACGACTCCTGATAATTCGTACCTTTTTACCAAGCATTGTATCACTTTTAAATATAAGATTTGATATAAAAGGAGGACATCAAAATACAATTTCTATTAGGAGATTATATAGATATAAAGCTTTTGCCACTTTCATTTTATTTCAAAGCCCAATTACAGGGCTTCTGATATTTAATAAACTGCCAAAGAAGATTCTGGAACACACTTTATGGATACCATATAGAATAACGTTCACAAAATGAAATGTGCTGATTTGTCCAACACTACGATTACATGCTAGAATCATAATTCTGATTTTTAAAAACTAGAAGCCAGTTTCTACAGTAGACACAAACTCATTCAATGATTAATTCAATATTTTATCAAGCTGTACCAAACTGTCAAATGACACTTTCTATAAGTTCTATAATCCTTTATTCATAAAATTGGACATGCCTTCCTTAATTATCCTTTCTTTACTTGTTATCTTTATTTTAAATAAAGTCAAGATACCAAATAATAAAAATTAATGTGCTGAATTTATTAATAATAGTCCAAAATAAAACAATCTAGACATTAAGTTATTGGGAAATGATGTAATAAGTTCAGTAAATCAATACAATGCAATCATATGCAGCCATTTAAGGAATATGATAAAATACTTGAAGTTGTTCCTGGCAAGAAAAGTAAAAGCAGAATGCATAGTCTGATTTTTTTAAGTACTGATAAAACAAGATCTTGGCAAAGGCTGTATTTAGATATTTAGACAGTCATACTGGTGGTGGCGTTTTCATCTTCTCTGAGCTGCTCTGCACTGACCATTGATCGTTTTTTAAATCCCGAAGGTGTTACACAGGTGTGCACACGAAGGAGGGGACGGAACCTGTGAGTGCTGAAGGCAGGGCCCCCGTCTGCCCGCCCCCCCAGCCGGTGTGAGCTCCTCTGATACGACAAAAGAATCCTCCTTAAGTACTATTCTTGAAACGTTCTTAGGTTTGACTATTACTCCTCAGCCTGCTTGGAGAAATTTACTAATTTATTGTGATTTAATTTTTTCCCAAATTCTGGGCTTTACTATCTCCATTACTAATAAACACGAACTGATCAAAATTGCCATGTGTAGAGCCCTTACGGGATACACTAGAAACTACTACCTCGGTTTTAAAGTCATCTTTTATATTTTGCAAAGGCAAAAAGCACATTGGACTTGTTTTGCAAATGGAGAAGAAAAGATCACTTCTGTTAACCTTTGTCTTTACTCGATATTAAATCAGCTGGCACATTTGTCATTTTCTCCGCGTTTGGCATTTTCTGCACGTTGTTAACGCAGATTCTATCGGTCATCTGCCACGGGGAATCAGGTGTCGACAGTCACTTCTCCAGAGTTCCCACAGGAAATGAAGATGTACTCACTGCAATCGGTTCAGAATTGTCCATCAAAAAGTGACAAATTCTTACGTCATATTTAAAATGTTAGTTATTCTTAGATTTAGGGATGCTGAATTTGCAGTATAATTTTTGAAGTATACAGGCTGTTCTACAATGTGAGCTAGAGAATAAAGATAGATCCAGAGCTCAAGAACACTCTGTGGAGAGCAGATGAGAAAACCGAGGCCTAACTCCGTGAGCATTGAGGAAGAGCGCACGCATGCGCGCTGACGCGCTCCAGGGAGAAGTGGCAACACCTGGGGTGGACTTGTTTACCCGGAGAAGCGCCATGCAGGGAGGAGACAGGTGAGTCCTGTGCACTGATTGCTAGCGCCCCATCTGAGTGAATAAAAACCCAGGCGCGGCAGGCACTCCGGGCTCTATGTCGCCAAGAACCTCACATTTTAACTTGCTGCTTTCTCTCCTTAGTTTCAGCCTCATCTCTCCTTGGTCGGGTTGAAGCTCATAAACTGGCTTCTACAGTACTTCCTTCAAATCTTAATAATTTTACTGCATTATTGTAAACAGAGTTTTAGGAGAAATGGCGCAACCATTTGTTTTTTGTTTTCTTCAACGGAGCTTCTTTCTTTTTGTTGTTGTTGCTGTTCTTCTTCTTCTGAGATAGGGTCTCAGCTTGTAGTTCAGGCTGGCTTGGACTAGTGGCAGTCCTGCTGCCTCTGCCTCCTGAGGGCTGGTAATACAGGCCTGCACCACCATGCACGGCAATCAGTGGGGCTTCCAAAGACAGTGAAAGATGAACTTGAGTGATACTAAAATTAAAAATAATACTCAAATTTAAATATTGCCTGACTGACAGACAACCTACTCAGATAGTTGTGAGTAAATTGGTTTGAATTATGTCATGAAAGAAATGGAGAGGAATTGGTGTTAGGAGTCCATTAACTAAGGGTCAGGCGACCCTAGTTCCACCCTGAATCCACAAGGACCTCAGGCAGAGCCCAGGACCCACAGGCTTCGTTTAGTAATTCTCTGCACAACCGTTATGGCAAAGGAAATAGTTCTGTCCACAGTGATGAAGGGTTAGATTGGGTAATCTGTCACGTGCATTGCAGTCTGAAATTTATTTAATATATGCATATGCAAAATATTTGTAAATTCTAAAATATAAAGTTATGCTATAGATAAAAGCTTATCTATTGAACTACATGCCTTTCTATTTGCAGCCAATTACCACTCCCACATGATGTCTCACTTTATATAAATTCATTTATTCTTTTATTCATTTCAAATATGTGATGATGTAACTATAAATTCAACCTTTAGCTATTTTGAATAACTCTGAATAGCAAATAATTTAAAAATAACTTCCACTTGACTTTGGAATCTATTACATGTATTGTTTTTCCAGAAAATTTACCTCATAATTATGTTGCGTGAGAGTGAAATGAGTTTCTGTTTCACACTCACACATTGGATTCTGGCTGCTGGCGGACAGCAGAAACAACCAGGTTACATTTCCACGTGACTACAGATAATTAGGCCTGATTGCCTCAGTCTTTCTTTAACCCTGAATTTGTTACCAGCTTCTGCAAGTCCAGGTTGTCATCTGTTTTCTCTGCCTTCTTTGGTTCCCACATGGCCTCTCCTTTTCTTGTGCCGAGGGTTTACACTGCGGTATCTTCCATAGGTTCCAGCTCCTTTACTTCCTATGAACATCATCCTCTGTCCCTGGGAAAGTCACCTCTTGATGCCAAAGACAGGAGAGGTTGGAGAGCAAGAACTCCTACTTATGCTTACTGTAATGACCGGGCATCGTTTATAATAATAATTATAGCCATCTCTCCCAAATCTTCATCCAATTTGCATTCAGTTCCGGTCAGCTGAAGTAAAGATTCCTTTGAAACCTGTTCTGCTGACTGAGTTTCCTTTTGGACTGGTTACCATTCACCATTAGAATCTTGATTGCCTCTCACATTATTCACTTTATACACTTATCTTCTACTTCGCCCAGCCCATAAATGTCTGTTTGTTGTTTTGTGGTGTTGAGCTATATCCCCAGTCCAAAGTGACGTGTTTGGTGCCAGTGATCAAACAAGGGACTGTATCATGACTGAACTATATCTTCAATCCTTTTTAATTTGAATTTAAAGAGTTTATCTCACCTGACAACTTTAAACTATTTGCTTTTGTATATTAACAGTACTTCAAAGACCTCCATTCCAGGTGCTAGTACAATAAATCTTGACCTCTAAAATGTAATCAACTGAATTTATTAGCTTTTTTATAATGGAAACCTTAATAGTCATTTATTCTACAAGGTTCAACCTGATATTATACTTACTGCAATGTTATTAATTAGTAAATTTGGAGCTTCATTCATTTATTCCACAATATCAATGACTGTGCGCTGTGGGCCAACACTCTTCTGACTGCTCTTGGTGCTGCAGTTTATGTGGAACTGAGCACTTATTCTCATGGAAGATGTTTTTCTACTGGGAGAATTGAACAACCAACCAACAGGCTGTGAGATAAGCTGTGGGGAGAAAATAGTGGAGCAAATGTTCAGGCTGGAATGCAGAATGGGTGTCACGAAAACATCTGAGCAGACTCCAAGGGCCCGACTCCCAAGTGACCCAACCAAACCACACAAGAAGACAGGCCCGTGTGAGCACTGACGCACTGGATCGGACTCAAGGGCATCTTCTGCGAGGTTGTCGTGCCAATGGGGCACCTTCTGGATGGAATCCAGTGAGTGAGCAGAAGAGTCAAACTAAATGAGAGTATGAATGTAGGTCCCACAGAACATGAGAAGCTCTAGAATGAGATAGCCATGGGAAGGTGTGAGAGGACTTGTTCAGTGAGTGGTCACTGAATTATATTTTTAAAAACACTATATGTTGAGTAGAAGCTAGACTTTCAAGTGGCAAAACAGAAGCATAAAGATGAGTCTTAACAGTACTCAGCTATTATTTAAGGGTCAGATGCTGGCAGCACGGACTGAGGTAATGACTGTGGGGTGAGGAGTAGCAGACAGATTCAGGATACAGTTAGAAAGTAGCACTCACACAACTTGCTGGAGCATGAGTGGAACTGTGAAATGAGAGAGACTCTCAGGGTTATTTTCCCCTTGGGCTGCTGGGTGATGGTTGTGGGGAGACTAGTGGAAGGGACAATGCTGCAGTTTAGATCTTCAGTATTTCCCAAAGCCCCCTGTGTTAAAGGCTTGGCTTCTAACGTGGCACTATTGGGAGGTACTGCAGTCTTTGATGTGTGGAGATGCTAGTGAGAAGGTATTGGCTCACTGGGGCATATGCTTGAAGGGGACAAGGGGACCCCAACTCCCTCCTCCTCATCACTGTCTCTGGCATCCCAGCTGTAAGATGAAGGGCTTTGCTCACTAAATGCCTCGAACATGATGTGTTTCCACACACTCACAGCAATGAGGCATGTTGGTGATAGACTGAACCCTCCAGAATCATAAGACCAAACAAAACTTTTCCCTTTACCAGTGGATTTGCCTCGAGCATTTCCTGTGGCATGAAAAGCTGACCGAGGGGGCAGGGACCCTTATTTTTTTTGGATGTTAACTTTTGAGATTGCTGTTAGATTTCCAGTAGAGACCTCAATAACCAGTTAGATTTTGAGTCTGGATGTTGGGTGGCATCAAGGTTGGAGATATATTTATGGAAGGACAAAATAAAACAACATATTCAAATCAGTTCTTTCATAATTAGCATTCAGTATGATCTCATGGGAGGGGGACTGAAAGGGATTCTCACCATTTTGTTCTGAATGTGGAGGTGTGTGCGGAAAGCTATTCCTTTAAGGTAAGACTTTTCCAAACATTTATTTTAAGGATGGAAAATTTATCATGACAACTTCATTTTGATGTGATTGTATGATGCGGAGAGTAGAGCACAAGCCTTTTCTTCACTCTCAGATTCATACATTAGAATCTCTATGGGAAAACTTCATGCAGTTGCTAGAAATAGTACCAAATTCACACTGTATCATCAAAAAAGAAACGTCAGAAATTCTACAAGCTAGCTTACTTTCATGAGATTTCCCTGAAAATGTCATAGATAGAAAAGTTCACTCAGAATTCCAATAAACATATAAATATTTGTGTAATGTTCCTTAAAAAAATCACATTTTATATCTCTAATTTTTTTCTTTCCTTATCATTACAAGAGTAATATCAATGGCCCATAGATTTACTATGAGAACATAATAAATACATAAATAATCACTGTCAATCCTGGACATTTATTAGTAAAGCCTTCAATACTTCAGGGATACATACCTTGGTGACCCTACATGATCATCCTGAAGTCATGTTGTTGTATTTTAAAAATTCCCCAAGAAGTTGTTATTACATGTTATACAATTTTGTGTTTTGATGGCTGCCATAATAAGTTTTAACAATATAGAAATGAGATTTCATCTTTCTATGCATGATCTTTAATTATAATTTGATCAGAATAACTTGGAAAATTCTCATTGACTCTTTCATCATGATTGCAGACTAGACAACTAAGTAAATCTAATTCAGTGCATTTGCCTAGTAGTTGTTGTAGGTATTTTGATTGTGCTTTGTTTTAGCACAGTAGCAGTAACTCTTTTCTGAATGGATCCACTTATAATCCCTGTGGAACATTTTTAAAAGTGCAACTACTGAAACCAAAGAGAAGTATCACTGGTATCTCCCCAACCATATGCATTCATGTAATGTCAAATAACAAACTCTGAAGTTATGGAATCTTCTGGAAAGAGTAATGCTTCTACTCATTAACTGTTCTCTCTCTTTTTAGTGCACATAACTCTCAATTTATATCAGTCTCTGTCTTAGCTTTTTAAAAAATTCTAGTGCCACACCAATCACACTTATCAATGTTTCAAATTCTAAGGGAAGCCTTCTTATTATTTGACATATGTGCAACATTTAATGTCTGTTACTTAACTGCTGTTTATTGGCTCTTTGCATTTCAAGTGAATTGTGACATTTTCTTTTCCATTGTCTTATTAATAATGTTCCAAATGCATTATGCAAAAAGAAAATCATCTTGAACAATAAAGCAACAGAAAAATCCCAACTTTTATTGCACAAATGGAAAATCAAAATGCAATTAATAGATTGTCTTAATTATTTTCTCATCACTGGGACTCAATAACCACAATTTAAAGGAAGAGAAGTTTATTTTGGCTCATGGTTTGCAGATGTCAGTGCATATCTGGCTGGCTTCAAGGCAGGTAGCATGGTGAGAAGAACTGGTTATGATGTGGCAGGAGTTAGGATAGTGAGATCAAATAAGAGCGGGAAGGGAAACAGACCCTTCTAAGCCATACCATAGTGACCACCTTTTCTGCTCAGACCCCACTGTCCATCAGCAATTCAGCTAGAAGCCCCCATGATCCAAACTCCTCCTAAAAGCCCCACCTATGGGTACACAAGGTTTAGGGAGATATCTAGATATAAATCATAGCATAGTAATATTTGGGTAAATAATTAAAATTCATTCATTTTATGTGTTTTAAAGTTCCAGTTGGTGTGTTGTTGACCAGGGATACAAAGGTAAACTTTATACAGTCCCTCCTCCACTAAATCTTAAGAGGTAGTAAAAAAATTAGAGATACAAGCTCAAGTACCCTTGTATTTTGAGCTTTTGGTACTTTAACACCAGTGACATTATCCTAGTTTCAAAATTGCCTCTCCTTGACCTAGAAGTCTAGATTTTTCTTTTACTTATTTGGCCAGTCCTACAAGATCCTATTTTTAAGATTATCTAAGAATTGATATGCTTTGGTGTTTGGTCTTGGGCCCTTTTGTTCTCACTTCTTTTCTGATAGTTTTTGGCTTCTTTATGAGTCACTGATGCCTTTAAAAATGTGAAAAAACTACATATCTACTCCCAGAAAAATGCACATGGATATGCGTGAGAAGGTTTCTCATGTCATTAAAGGTAGTTAAGAAGATAAGACTCATTCCCTGGCTTTCCACGATTTCATGTGTGCTCTGCTTGTCATCAGTATGCTAATGCCCACACTTGTGCTTCCCGCTCAGATCTGTTTGATCCATATGCCAAACTCACCCAAATGCATGCAGTGCTTCTCTCCTATGCCTTTCAGTGTCTAAAACCCAACATGTCTAGTGTCACTTACTATCTTCCCCTGGCCACAAGGCTCTTCACTGTCTCTCTTTGCATCTGGCCCACCATCTTTGAGCTAAGGTCAGAAACCTCTCCTTGCCTACCCCTCTGCAAGTCTATCACAGAAACTCAGAGTTATAGTCTCAGAACATCTTCTCAATACTATTTTCTCTTGGCTTCAATGCCTGCTCAGGCAACTGGTCACTGTTTTCTTTGAACTACTACAGCCACCTATGAATTGCTTCTCCCCCCACCCTCAGTATTTTGCTTGCATGACATACTCTTTGCATCCAAGCACATGAAAATTTGATCATATACATTCTCTTGTAGCTTCACATCTCCCTTAAGAAAAAATTCCACACTCTAGTTTCTGTTCAGCACAAACTAGAAAAGTCCCCAAAGCACAGTAGCTACTCAGGGTATTAGCGTCTTAGGGATGTTGTTATCAAAGCAGGGGTGCTCCCTCACTCATGTTGGGACAATCTCCTAGTATACAATGGGGTCATAGGTTAAAAATAGTCTAAGAGAAAATGCATTAAATACACCTTGCCTAGCAAGCATGATGCTGAGCAGCAGAGTGCTAAGCATCTCCCTGATGGTCTCCCTTCATGTCACACACAGCCAGGTGTGCTTGCTCACTGCTACTTCTCACAACCTGGAGAGGGTTTGTATGCACATCACTGACCAAGGAGAACATCAGAATTTAAGGTTGGAGGTACAAGTTCTGCTGAATGCATGTCACTTTCTCGCAGTCATGAAGTCAAACCGTGGTAAGCCAGGGTAGCTGTACCTTAGATGGGTGGGTTAGTGCAGGAGGAATGCATTCTCTTGTGGTGCTGGAGACTGACAGTTGTAAGTGATGTGTCTTCAGCAGTCACAGGGCAGTCTTCTCCTTCTGTCCCTCTCATAAAGACACCAGTCCTGTGGGTTGAAGCCCACTGGAAGTACCCATTTTAACATGCTCATATTTGTTAGGATCCCATTTGAGATCAGGGTTCTGTTCATGAGTAGGAACTTAAGACTTCAACCCACCTTTTCAGTCTGTGGTCCAACCCAGAATATTTAGTAAATAGGGACAAGAAATGTGACATTTTTGTATCTCATAATGTTCTCAAAATTCGACATGACACATTTAATGCTTGCAATAAATCCAAGATATATTATTACTCTCTTAACTAATGAAGAACTGATCAGGGAGGTTAAATATTTTGTTCAGGTCCCATAACTAGTAAGTGATATAATAGGGATTCTAGACCAAATGATAAATCTGTTGAATGAATTAATCTAAACAATGGCACAACTGCTCACATCACCTTAAAATAACTATATGTTGAATGATGAAGGAGAACTCATGAGTTTCTGTTGATGAGCACTGTGGAATAAAGATAAATGCTTTACAAGGACTCAGAAGCCACTTCATGCCCCTCTAAATCTTTCTGGTTCTGTGACAGATGTGTCTGCAACATCTCAATGCTATAGCCATACTGACCTGTCTCCTCAAACTACTATCAACCATCCCCCATCATTTCCCATTGTCCCCAGTGCTTAAAATCTACAGCCTTGATCTCATATATTTCTCCAGCCTTTTCCTGTAAGGCTTGAAATTGGTGTCCTCGGCATCCGGCTGTGGCTGTGCACCCTGATGTGGCTTCCTGTTGGCTGTAATGTCCCATAATCTGTGGCCTGGGGCAACTGAGCTTCACGTTGGCTGTGCAGCTCAGGCCCGGCTCTTCAGATGGGGTTGGCAGATGCAGGTGGGAGGATCTTGACCTGAAGGTCAGGCTTTGGGTTTGGTCTGCAATCCAGGGGAGGCACCAGGGACCCTACAGAGGAGCGGACTGTAATGGACTTCTCTTTAGTTCAACCAAAGCCCTCCAAAGAGACTTATAACTCTTCATGGTGGAGATGCAAGATAATGAAGAACAATGGAGAATCCTGAGCCATGTGAAGAGTCAAAAGAAGAGTCTGGAAAAGGCGACTGAGGAAAATGAGGAGGGAAAAGAAGAATTATGACCTATTATGTACAGGTGGAAATTCACTATTATGAATGAGATCATTGCATATGACAAATATAGACTCATAAAAAAAATTTTTTAAACAACATCCTTGAGATGGAAATTATTATACAATGGAGAAGGTATTAGTGGTTGGTTGATATTAGAAATTAGATAGGACAACATGATTATAAAACACCAACATTAGAAATTTTTGTAATGCTAGGACTTTTTAAATTTTGACAGTAGTAGTGATTATACAAATTAATGCATGTGGTAAAGTAAAGCGCAGGAGTGTTTACACATCCCTACACGTGAGTGCATATAAAACCGGTGAAATCAGAATAAAACTGGTGAATGGCATCAATGTAATGATGGGAACTTTAAGTGCAGAGTAGCTGAGCCATGTTTCAGTCAGTTTCCACTGGACTTCCTGTATGTGCAGGGTTCATTTCCTCTGACACACGAAAACTAGGAAAAATCCTGCTTCGACCTTTAAATGCTTATAAAACCACTACAGTGTATTTTTAAGAACTTATGTCTGCTGAACTATGTAAGATGGGAAGCTTTGGTGGTAAAAGAGAATTTCCAATCACCTATATTTATGTACATAAGTAGTTTTTAAAAGGAAATAAAAAACAAGTCCTATATAGCCTAAAATGTATCTGATAAATCAAGAGAGATATAAAAAATTTGAGTTGTGGACTATCAATAATTTTTATTCAGATGCCTCACACTGATTAGTTAGCATGTACTTACTTTCAGTTCTCATTACTCAATTTTTTTAACATGTCATGAAATTACAGTAAGCGTTCTATGTTTTTAAATAAGACTGTTGTACTAGTGAATACATGCAAATGTCTTAAAAGTGTTAATTGCCAGCAGAAGATTTATAATGAAACATGGTGGATCTCTGCCTTGTCACCAGTTCCTTCAAGGCCACTTTTAACTCTTCGAGCTATTTCATCAAATACTGTCACATCGGCGGACTTGTAAATAACCTGTACACTGCTGCCTTTTGATGTCTTCATTTCAGACGCTGTCTCTCTTCCTTCTGTGCATGTAGATAGTGATTTAGTGTTTACGCAGCAATATTTTATGTTTCTCTTCTTTCAAATAGTAATGTTCATTATCTATATATCACATAACATTCATATATTTTCAAAGTAATGTAGAGTATAATTATTATATTTTCTCTCATTTTCATTTGTTTCTAAAGTTGTTGATTCCTTTGAGGTCTTTCTCACTTATTTAATTTTCTTCTTACTTATTGATAGTTTGTCCTTTCTTTAAAAAACTCTATGATTTTTTTAGTGTATGTTGGCAATACACAGTAATTCCATTCATTGTAGGAAATGGGTACTTGCCTGTAGATTACATCTTTATTACTTTCATTTCCATCTCTTCCTCTTTTCTTCTACCCCTGACCCCCTTCCCATCTCCGTAGTCTTCCTCATTGTTTCCAAGCATTGATCTTTTGTTTTGATCTTTATGTTATTTATATTTGTGGTCTTGCATATGAGAAAAATCATACATATTTAGCCTTCTGTATCTGATTCACTTAGTGTTACACTCTCAAGCTCAGATGCATCCTTTTTATAGCTGAATAGTACTCCCTTGTGTATATACACCACTTTTTCTTCAACCATTCAACTGTTGATGGTCTTCTTAGTACAACTTGCCACAAATTATTTTTTTAAAAATCAAAAAAGGCATAGAAAGGTATATACGGAGCAGCTCTTTTCCTTTTTAAAAGCATCTGACTTGACTTTTGTTGGAGATTTTGCAAAGATTAAGGGAAAAGTCTTTCCTTCTGTTTTCCAGCTGCTCTGAGCTGGCTGCTCAGTCAGCTGACAGCGGTGAGGAAACACAGACTTGGGATGAGTGGCTCCTCCTCTGACCCCCGAGCTTGGTCCATTTCCTCCTGCTTCTCCTGAAAACACCAAGAAAAGTGAAGTTATCAGACAGAGAGTGTTAAAAAGTTCTTAAACCATTAGGCATGAGCATTCAGAGGGAAGAGGCAGGAGGATTGCTGTGAGCTTGAGGCTTGTCTAGACTACATAGTGAGCTCAGGACCACCCTGAACTACAAGTGAGACTCTGTCTCAAAAAGCTAAAAACAAATAAAAATAAAAATCCTTAAGTCACTTTGCATCCATATCTAGATGTAAAGGGACTTATGTTACTACTAAGAAAATTCACTGGACTATTCACTGGAAACAGCAATTGCAATTAGAGTCCCTGGTGTCTTAGTCCAGTGAATGTCTCTCAAAACATTACAACCTACATGCAGATAGAGGTGTCCACTGCCACCCACAAGGCTGGTCCTGTGGCAGATCCTCATGAGGAACAAGCACAGACAGGGTCTCTTTGACGCTGGACTCACACTCACAAAGACCTCAAATCCAGACTGGACATTATTTCCAAGTGAGATCACCCATACAGCTGCAGAGCCACCCGGAAAGGAAAGAAAGAGTCCATTGTATCCCTGAAATCTCGCCTGACTACGGCCACATCCCCGCTGATAGCCCGGCCAGACCCGCGGCACTCACTACCTGTGTCATTGCTACCTTCTCCCTGGCTCCCAGTTCATGTCGCTGTCTGGGCTGTCTTACAGAGACTATCATACCCAGCGATCTTTTCAGAATCCAAATATTGGGATCTTGATAATAATGTTCCAGTGCCATTTCCATCTAACCACAACAGTCCCAAAACCTGAGTACAACCAACCAGTACAGCCCTGCACAGTCTGAATTCAACTACCTCTTCCACTTCTTTTTATCAATCTTACTGCATTCCAACGCTGAAATTTCTGGGAAATGCCAGTGATGTGTTCACCTCAGGGACTTTGCACTTACAGTTGGCTGGAAAACTCTCCCCTGCAGACATTTACATAGCTTGCTTCTTCCATTCATTCAGGTTTTTATTCAAAAGTAGTTTCTGCAGCGAAGTGTCTTCTTTAAACAACTTATTGAAAAGAACGCCTCTATCTCCTCAGTTTTCTTAGTTTCCTTTACAGCAGATACATATGCTGTTTGTTTTGCTTAGTTTGGTTTTTGTCTTCTTTAGAAGAGGGCCGGAGAATTAGCTCAGTGGTTCTATCACCTCCCTTGCAAGTGCAAGGGCCCAGGTTCGATCCCCAGTAACCACATACAAAACTGTCAGGCCTGGAGAGCGGCGCACCATTCCCGGTTCCATTCTCATTTTCAGCCTTCCGCCTCATCCTCTGACATCTCTCGG
>PVIR01017829.1:0-34323 GCA_004026965.1 Petromus typicus | reverse complement strand
AGGGAGGATGTGGAGAAGCCACCTGTGTGGCCCCCTCACGCTGTGACCTTTGTTTCAAGGGCTGGGATGAAGCCTCACCCTTGGGAGCTCAGTCCTCTCCTCTGCACCTGCAAGGCCCAGGTCACGTGGCCAGAGCTCTGGTCCAGGCGACATGTCCTGAGGCCCTCGGGCTGCGGGGCCCACGCAGCACAGCTGCAGCTGTGTGACGCTGTTCACCGGTGGCCCATGTTGCTACTGTACTGGTAGATGACACTGGTTCTCTCCCTCCCTTGGCTCCAGGCCAGACCTTCTTCTGGGGAAATCACAGTAGTGTGGGAGGAAATAGGGCTATGGCTTCACGGGGCGTCAGGAGCTGCTGGCGTCAGGAGCTGCTGGTGTCAGGCGCCGTCTGCGTGTTTTGTTGGGAGGGAGACTTCTTCTCACTGCTTCCTGTCCTTGCAGTGCAGGGCACTGATGCAGATTTCAGTGAACTAAAACCATCCCCCTGTCAGGCGTCTCAGGTTGGCGATAAAAAGGAAACAGGAAACTAAGTAAGTCAGAGGCACAAGCTCAAATAGCCCACGATTTCCCTTATCTGAGCAACCCCAAATATAATACAGGGCAAATAAAGGGTAGACAACAGGAAGTAGGGAGACAGGTCTTTCTCAGACCAGAAAGGGACGAAGAGGTGAAGGAGGCTTGGGGAGGGCGAGGGGGCGAAGGAGGAAGGAAGATGGTCGTGTGTCTACTGCGCTAAGAAACATGGCTTCCAGTTAAAAATATGAAAAGAGACTTGAGTTTTCATAAACCCATTGAAGCAGGGGTGTAATACCATAGATATCTCTGAAAATAGAGCAATATGACCATGATAATAACATCTGTCGTTTATTCAGCACTTCCTTTGTTCCAGATGTTTGTTCTAAGCAACTTATTATACTTCCTCATTATGTTCTCAATTCTTGAAAATATTAATCCAAACCCTGGCTGGCAAGCAACAGGATTCAAACTCAAGTCTACACACAGATCATCTATGTAGATATTATGTCCAGTTGCCTGTGTGAAACCACACCCAAAGCACTAGTTCCTCCGCCAAGCTCCACTCCATCACCAGCCACATTCCAAGCCACAGTGAGATTGGGTAATAGCGCAATAGGGCACGGAACACCCCTGATCACAAAGAACACAACACCAAAGAAGGAAACTCGAAATTGAAAAAAAAAGTCATAAATTTAGATTAAAACACTGACAGGAGGGCTGAGGATTTAGCTCAATGGTTCTGGCATCTGTCTGACAAGCGCAAGGTCCCAAGTTCGATCCCCAGTAACCACATACCACAGTGCCGGGTGTGGTGGCTCACGCTTCTAATCCCAGCAATCGGGAGGCAGAGGCAGGAGGATTGCTGTGAGTTCGAGGATGAACTGGGATACATCATGAGTTTGGGGCCAGTCTGAACTACAAAGCAAGACCTTGTCTCAATATATACATAAAATTAAAAAAAAACACTGATAGGAAACAGAGAAGCAGAAAAAGTTTCATCTCATTAATTAAATCAAGGATGTGCAAATGATATTGTTCTGTGGGAAAGATGAAATGATACCATTGGGAGAAAAGATGAAAACCTATTTTTATCCCGAATGGTCAAAGAATGAAAAAGCTGAGGACAGATCTACAGGTTTATACAGAGGTTGGCTGGAGCGCAAGTTATTTTTGTTTCTTAACTCGGAGGGCCGGATTAGAGTCAAGTCTGGCTTCTCTCCTTCATTCAGAGTCTCTGTACAATCCTGACGCTTTGGCTCCGTTTCTCCACTTGAGAGGGGATACAAGCCCTCGGCTACAATGCACATCCTTATCAGGCAGGCCACCAATGTGATCTCTCTCTCCCTATGGCAGTATGGAGAGGCTTAATCCTGGTCTTCTCAAGGGGATGGGACTCCTTGATTCTTATAATGCATCCCAACCTCAGCAGACCCCACCACAGGAGGATCTGCCTGTCACCCTCGCCCCCTCAGCTCTGCTTCAGTAGACAGATCTTCCCTGTAATACTACCAGGCAATTCTGAAGCTTATGGGCCGTGTCTTGAGGAACGCAATTGACACAGATGCAACTTCTCAGTAACTTAGGCCTGATTAGTTTACTCTGTCCAGTTTACTGCCTTCTAAGGAGCGAGGAGTGACTTAGGACCTGGGACACAAGCCGTCTGCCGAGGTACCGATCGCATGTTTGAAAGGACACTTGGTTTCGATGTAGAGCGATCCTCACAAGGCTCCTGTTTGGAAGTGGGGCCAGGTCACGGGGCATGACTGGAGGGCGATTTCATCGTCCGGTTCCGCCTTCCTTCTGCCCTCCCTGGCCGTCACGCAGTGAACAGCTCTCCCCCATAATGCCCTTCTGCTCCGTGGTTTCCGTCTGGAGCTGGTGGAGGAGTTCGGGACAACTGTAGGCTGGCTGGAGGCCAGGACGTACCTGTCAGTTAGGAAGCTCCCAACCAAGGCTGGGAACAGGATGTGCCTCTGTAACCTGACCCAGACGCAGGGCCTGTCAGGTATGGCCCGGACCTGGGGGCAGAACAACCCTGAGGGCAGAACAATCCCTCCCCACCTGGGAGGGTAAAAGGCCATGGTCTCCGCTGCCACTGCCACAGCCCGGCTGCTCCGCCATCCTGCTTCACATGGCCCATCCTGCTTGTAGCATAGAACTCTTTCTTCCCTCTCTTTTCTTCGCCTCGCCCTTTTCTCCCTTTTCCCTGAATCTTCCTTTACATGGAAGCAAGCTGTGCTCACTGATTGTCCAGGCCAATTCTTTGGGTGGCTGTGCTCACTGATTGTCCAGGCCAATTCTTTGGGTGGGAAGCAAGGAGCTTGGAACCTTCAGACACTGCGCCCTCTGTCAACAGAGTCAGCTAACTACCACGGAGGGGATCCACGGAGACGCGGAGCCAAAACAAACCTTTCTCCATGAGTTGCAGGTGTTGTGTATTTTGTCCTAGTGCCAGAAACCGAGACACACACCCACGACCCTCGCAGCACTGTTCACAATACCCGGAGGAAACAGAGTAACTGTCCATTGGTGGGTGAATGGAAATAAGACGAGGTGGGCACACAAAATGGAAGATGGTTTAGCCTTCCAAGGAGGGAACCCTTAGACAAGCATAATGGTGCAGGCTCATAATTCCAGCACTGTGGGAGCCCAGGGCTGGAGGATCACAAGTTCGAGGCCAGCCTGGGCAACCTAACTAGTTACTGACACTGTCTTATAGTAGAAATAGTAAAAAGGCTAGGGGTGTAGCTCAGTGAGAAGGCCCTGAATTCAGTTTGCAGTGCTGAAAAAATAATACCAATCTCATGTCACCACTTGGGTAAACTTAACGCAAGGTAAGCTAAGTGAAATAAGTCACCTACCAGAAGATGTATTGCGTGGTTCAGTTTGCACGGCGTATCTGAGGAATCATTCAGCGAGGAGGAATAGAATGGAGACTCCCAAATGCTGAGGAAAGGGGCGAGGAGGAGCCGGCTAGCGTATGTAGGGTTTCAGCTCGACGAGGTGATCTTTTCAAGAGCAGTTTCACAGTGAAGCTCCCCATTCATCGGGGATAGGCCTGATGCAGCCGAGCCGCTGACTTAAAAGTGGTTAGGATGGTAATTTTTATAATTTACAAAAACGTTTTAAGGTACAACTAAAAAAGAAAAACTCACAGCTTGGGATCTGTCAGAGGACGGGAATTTTGTACGGATGGGATGGACAGTTAAGTCCTGATTGTAGATGGGAAATTTATAACGCCTGTGAATGTGAAATAAACGCGAGGCCGGTGAAAGCAACTGTCAGAATAGAAGCACCACTCGCCTTGAGGGTGCAGGCTCTGGACAAACTGGAGTGGGCAATTTGGGCCTCGATGAAGGCACTCTTCGCCCCCTGCTGGCCGGATGTGGAATCGCTCAGCCCGAGGACCTCAGTATGATGCTCCTGCAGCTAAAACGCAGGGGTTTTGCATTCACCAAAGTACTTCCTGCAGAGCTATCGGACTCCTACAGTACCCTATGAAATTACTCACTGTGGGTTCTTCTGCTAATTAAAATGAGCAGTGAATGCGCACAGCCAACAGGCTTTAGCTCCTCGTGTGTGTGATGCTGGACCCTGGCTTTAGAAGTGGCCTTGGTGATGACCTGGCTTTGCGACTTAAAGACACTGGTGTGTGAGTCGGTAAATCTGTGTGGGCTTTGGGAGGTGACAGGAATGCGGGGTGACGCTCATCCTGAGTAAGTGGTACCGGGTCATGCATGGATGGGTTTGTAGCTGGGTGGGGCTGGGAGGAGAGGCCTGGTGGGAAGGTGGATTCATTCTCCTTCCACACGCCCAGGACGGAGCCCCCCACAGGCCCCTACCTCATGTGTGTCGGGATTGTGCCCCAGCAATGAGGACTGACCAAGGCCTCACGAAGTGTCACGCCGGGCTCCCCCTGGGCCACCCTGGTCCTGGTCCAAATGGCCAGGTGTTGAAGGTGACGCTGGCTTCAGAGGTGACGCCTGGAGGGAGGCAGATGTGCCAGACAGGTGCGGCCGCACCACAGGCCGCTTGTCCCTCCACAAAGTCACACGTGCTGTCACGAGTGTGCGGGCCCTGGAGACCGGCCCTCCCCACCATCGCTCAGCACAGCGTCCTGTGATCAACACAGGTGTCCGCTGAAAGCGAGTCTGGGGCTTTTGGTGCCGGATGCTGTTCTGGAGGTGGAGCTGTGCAGCTTGTGTAGTCATTTGCCTCTGGGAGGCATTCTGGACTATTTCTAGTTTTTAACCTATTGTATATAGGACTACACTGAATCTTGTTTTGTGTGGATTTAAGTTTTACATTTTTTTTTTTTTGCAAAGTAACCTAGAAAAATAGTTACTGGTTTGCATGCTGAGTTTCTTAAGAAACAGATGCTTTCTTAGGAATGGCTGTAGCACTTTTTATGTCACCATAATATTTTGGGTTATCACCTTTCATTTTGGTTTTAAGTGTGCAATGTTAATTCAGGGGTCTGTCTTTTTTTTTTTTTTTTTTGACAGGGTCTCACTTTGTAGTTCAGGCTGGCCCTGAGCTCAGCCTCCAACTCACATCACAGCAATCCTCCTGCCTCTGCCTCCCGAGTGCTGGGATTACAGGTGTGAGCCACCACGCCTGGCACTGTGGTATGTGGTAGTGATTGCTGCTGGGCGTGAGTCTCCGCACCCAGTATTGCTATGTGGTTACCAGGGATCGAACCCAGGCCTTTGCGCTTGCTAGACAGGCGCTGGAACCATTGAGCTAAATCCCCAGCCCGTGTCATTTTTATTTTTAATAACATTGAACATATGTTCATGTGTTTATTCTGCCATCTGTATATCCTCTTTGGGAAAAAAACTCACCATATCTTTCACTTACTTGCCAAGTGTCTAGTTTAATTTTTCACTATTATATTGATTATATTATATTATATTATTATTATTATTATTATTATTATTTTTGAGACAGGGTCTCGCTTTGTGGTTCAGGCTGGCCCTGAGCTCAGCCTCAAACTCACCTCACAATCCTCCTGCCTCTGCCTCCCAACTGCTGGGATTACAGGTGTGAGCCACCACGCCCGGCACTGTGGTATGTGGTAGTGATTGCTGCTGGGCGTGAGTCTCCACACCCAGTATTGTTTTTTTTTTTTTTAAATCTTTATTGGTACATTAAATATACACATCATGATTGCACTCCATAATGGGGATTTGTACCAGTATAAGACACAACTTAATCCACACACAGTATTGTTATGTGGTTACCGGGGAATCGAACCCGGGCCCTTGCGCTTGCAAGACAGGCACCGGAACCACTGAGCTAACTCCCCGGTCCCCAATTTTTTACTATTATATTCCTAGTTCTTCTGAGATCTAGACATGGACCCTTAATCAGGGATATAAGTCACAAATATAGTCTTATGTGGTGTGGCTTACTCCTCGCTCTTTTGATAATATCTATTGCAGAATAAACCTTTTTAATTTTGATGAAGTCTAACTTGTTTTGGGGTCTAAGAATTTGTCTAGCTAGTTCAGGTGCTTTGCCTTGATTTGTAGTTTTTAGGACAATCATGTTTTCATCAACGGCAGATCTCACAGAGAAGTTGGTAAGAGCCCAGTGGACCCTCAGGCCAATTCAATCAGACTCGACACCTTTTATCTCTCACTTTTTCCAACCTATGGTCATATCTCCGCATTTGATCTTTGATCTCTTTCGTCATTTTCCAGTTTTTCTTAGATTAGAGCATAAGGTTTCTTGAGGGCCAGTAGTCTTGCTTTTGTTGATTCCTTGGGATATTCTGTTTGTAGACAGCATGCCATCTGCCAATAAAGACAGTGTTATTTCTATTTTTCTAACCCACTTGGCTTTGTTTTCTCTTCTTGCTTTTGAGTGGTCCGAGACTTACGGCACTGCACAGAAAGCAGCAGTGAGGAGTCTCTGTCTTGTCCCTGATCCTGCAGGACCCATCGTCTTTCACCTTGAGGAATGAGGCTCATTACTGGATTTTCTCAGGTGTTGATTTCAGTTTCTCTATGGTAGCTTTTAAGTTACCCATCACTACCTAAGGTGCAAGCAGCATCATTTTTCTCTTTGATCAATTGAGTTTTTTGTATGGAAAACTTCTATTAAAATTATTTTAAAAAATAATAAATACAATGAGAAAAATTTGCCCTCTTGAGAAAATTTTATAGCAACGATGCTATCATATGCATAGCGACTTTAAACTTCATGTTGAGATTATATGAAAAAGTGATGACATTAATGGTCAATGACTTTGAAGTATCTTTTGGGCCTTCTCCCAGGGCTGTTTTCCTCTGATCACGCAGTTCCACCTTTGGAAGCCACAGTGAGAAAAGTGGCAGCAGTTGTTTGAGGCTCTTAGCGTTCGGCCGCGCGGAGGAGCGGTCAGCTCTCGTCACTTTGTCAGAAATGGGGCCCTCGTCTTCCTGACGGGATGAGGTGGATGAAGTAGAATTGTTTCAGTACCTCTGGACCTCCGGGAAGTGACTCCGGACCGCTTCACCTGGGGAGTCTCAGGGCCGTCTGGCGAGTGGACAGCTGGTCCCGGGCTTCCTCGGAAGCTGGAGCTGGGCGGGCTCTCAGCTTGCAGGGGTCACCGAGTGGCAGAGACGCGCTCCTGGGCCGAGCAGTAGCGCCGACGGAGTGACTGCTCCAGTGGCAGCGCCACAGGTCACGTTCCTGTGACTTTTAAAAACTGCCTTCTCCTTTTCCCTGTGAAGAAAATGAATGCACACAGTCACACCGATTTGCGGGCTTCGTGCTGGAGGGTTTGCACAATGTGCTTCTCTGTCCCACTGTCACCCTTTGTCCTGCCCTCCCCGCGGCCACAGCCTCTGGTTTCAGTAAACAGAAAATAGTTTGATCTTGTTGATCTCCCCCTTGATCACCCTCACAGCCCTCTCTCCTCCCGGTTCCCTTCTTCTGTCTAATAATAGTCTCCCTTCTACTTTCTGGTAACTTTTTTAGATTTCACATATTAGATGAAGAGATATTTATCTTTCGGATTGTGGCTAATTTTTCTTGACATGATGATCTCTGGATTCATCTATTTTTTGGCAGATGACAACATTTTATTAAATTTATTTATTACGTATTAAAATACAATTTGCTTACTGGCAAATAGTATTTTTATGACTGAAGAATTCTCCATCATGTATATTTACTGCATTTTCTTTACCCATTCGCCTGCTCAGGGACAGTGAGCTGGTTCTATATCTTGGCTTTTGCGAGTTATGCCGGAGCAAATAGCGTCCTCACCGCAGGTGACTGTAACTGCCTCCAGTCGTGCTGAGACGCGGTGGCTCTGCTTTTAGTCTTCTGGGGGAGCTGGAGTGGATCCTCAGAGGCTGCACTGGTTTGCACCCCTCAGCGGTGTGGAACCTCCGCCTCCAGCAGCCCCTGCACACCCTTTGTTGGGAAGGGAGTCTCATTTGCATTTCCTTCGTGGCTAAAGAGGTCAAATATGTTTTCTTAGACTTACTGACAATCTTTACATCTTTTGAGTGGCATCTGTTAATTACTTCGTCCTCTGGACAACTACACCTGAAGTCACAGAAGTCAAAACTGCAGCTGCTGGGACCTGTGGGTGGAAGAGCGATTTGCAGTGGAGCGATACCTCCGTCTGACCAGCAGGGGGCAGTGAATGACCGAAGGAAAACTACAAGGACTGCGGGTCTGCAGTGAGCAGTTAACGTGGCGGTGAAAGGAGCTGCTGTTCTGTGTGCGGCCAAAGAGGCACGTACCTTCGGAACATCCCCAAGGTCATGGCAGAGTTTCTGCCACCGACTAGGGATTCGGTCGTGGCCACCGAACAGCTCTCCGATCTGCGTGCCCCTCCTTCCGAGCCGAGCCAGCTTCTGCATGTTAGCTTTTCTTTCTCACTTCTTTCTTTCTGTTGTATTTTCTACATTTTCCTGCAGCGGTGGCCCTGGGTCACTCTTCTCCCTCTTGGCTCTGCCTCGTCCCTCTCTAAAGATCGCCACCCATTTCCTCACGGCCGTGTCCCCACCGAGCCATTTTCCCCTTAGCCCCCCAAATCTGCCTTCTCTGATCTCCCCATGGCGCTGACCTTCCTGTGTGTCCACGAACTTGCAGAACTCCGGGGCAGGGGCTCGGAAGTGGCCCGCTGTGGTCCCAGAGGCACTGCAGGCCGCGCCGAGGGCCTCGCTGTGGGTGGGAGGCGGGTGTGTACGGTGGCAGCTCGGCCTCCAGCGAGAGGCTCCGCACTCGTGTAGGGTCAGAGCCCCCGACACACCCCAGGCCGGCCGTAAAAATCTTGTTTGGAAAGCTATCTCTGGGGAGGCATTTTGGTGAAGAGGAAGAAAGCAAGATTAAAGCTCAATTAGGGAGCCAGAGATAGAGGCATCAAGGGGCGAATGGTAACAATTGTGAAGTGGGAAATATCTTTCGAGGAATAAAAATCGGTTCCACCAGCTGCCGTCTCTTCTCAGGACAGATTCCAAGAAGGCAGGTAGTTTGTGAGTAGTGGGATCAGTTTCTGATGGCAAAGCTGAGCTATTGATCATTACCAAGGTCTTCTGGGTACCTCTCCTGGGCGGAGAGCAGGTGTGGGTGAGACTGAGGAGCGCAAAGAAAAACAGGAGGTAGTTTTTCTTCTTTTTTTGTGCTACGAGTACAGTGAACAGGTTTTTGTCTGCCAGGAAAGAGAGGCAAAATACAAAGACAGGCGGAGAACACAAGCAAACCCTCCCAGCAGGAAGGGAGCCCTTGGTGGCCCACAGCCAGCTCTCCTGGGACCCTGAACCTGAGCTTGTCTTGGAACAGGCTCCGCGCCTCACTCAGGGCTGCTCCTCACCCTGTTCCCTACCTCCCGCTGTGGTTCTTCCTTGTGAGTCGTGAACTCATCTTAGGCCCGATCCGTGGACATCCTCACAGTCCGACTTTGGAGTATGTCAATCCAGTTTGCATTAATCAAAGATATTAGCATCCCAACACGAACTTCCACATTACTGTCCTGGCTCAGGTTTCCAGACTATATTCTTGGTGCTGTTTCCAACCTCAGGCTGCTCTTTGGGGAGGCGCAGGTCTGTAGAAAGCTGGGGAGACTTTCTACTTTCCGCGCGGATCTGACTCCTCCACGTGCATTTCTTCGCACGCCGCCAGCCAGGGTTGGGCCAGTGTATGGGGAACCTGGTGGTGGGCAGTGCTCCTAGTTTCGTATCTGCTTGATGAGAGCTTCTCTCCTGTGCTCACGGATACCAAGACCACGGAGTCCTTGTGGGGCTGGAAACCTTCTTTCACCCCAGGGAAGCCTTGGCATTATTTGACCCTCAGGGACGCCACTTTTAATTGCATTTTTGCCTAAAACTGTTTTTCTCTTGAGAGCTCCACAAAGCATCTTAAAGGACATTGACTATATTTTAGCCTGAATTTAGGAGAATGCTTTAATTACAGCCCCCAAACAAGCTCTTAGTTTGTAACAATTAGGAGATTGCTGAAGTCCACTGAAGTCACCCAAACTGTCCTCGCTGCCATACAGCAGCCCGGTCGGCCCAGGACAGCGCCTCCTCCTGTCTGTCGCTCAACACTACCACACCTGTCACCCACTTTTAGTTTGCAAATAAGGTCAGTTGAGTTTTCTGTGTAATCACTGTAAATCCGGTTGCCTTTATGAAGGATCCTCGTATCTCTCTTTGACGCTCACACTCTCCCGGGAATCACTCAAAATCTCTTCCAATTGTTGAATGTGAGTCAGTCATTCAATTCCCCAGGGCAAGCTGGGGAACTCCGTCGTTTCCTCAATGAGCCTATACCAGTGGTGACCACACGGCGGCGCCGATGAGTACAGGTTGCGCCGAGCCCAATTGCCAGACCCATTTCATCCTTGCTGGCGGCCTATTTGCGCAGAACAGGGAGGGTCAGGGAACCTGAAGGAGACTCAGAATCTCCGATCCCAGCCCCACCCACCCTCAGGTGGGGACCGACAGGCCTTCTAACAAGCCTGGGCCACCGGAACTCGGGTGATCACTCAGGTTTGAGGAAAATTTTCCTCCAACACATGCCCCATTGTGCCTGTTGGGGTCTCTGGACACTGCCCAGGGATGGTGTGAAGTTTGAAGACCTAGAAAAACATTTACAATGTGAAAAACCAAGTTTGATCTCCAAGGTGAGGAATAAGTACCAAGCTGTAAATCAAAATTAATAAATATTTTATAATCTACGTGACAAAATAGCATGTTGGTGATTGACTGAATCCACTGAATTTTTGTAGTTATCCCTTCAGTGTATTTAAAACTTTCCAAATGGAATGGTGTGTTTTGTTTTGTTTTGTTACTTAATTCTTGATGTGGAGTGTCACTTCTCCTGCGGTGTCTCGGCAGATGAAGGCCAGGAAAGTGGAGATGACAGGGCTCAGTCCCACAGATATCTTCAGACGGAGGATGTTAGCGTCATCTACAAGGGCGTGGGAATGACAACCGCTGTGCAGTTCCTCAGAGGTCCTTAAAACTAAATCATGAGGGGCAAACCAGACGAGGAAACACCTCCGCCATGATTCATAATCCGACCAGGCTGTTGAGAAGGGGCCCTGTCAGATTCCCATTTTCTTCCCGTCTCGGCTATATACCTGTATGTTCACTAATGCAAACGGGTTAGTTTCAGTAAAGGTGCAAAGAACAGCAAAAGGATGTTACTGAGAGTTCACATGCCAGCTGTGAGGGGCCTGGCAGACAATACTCTGAGGAACTCTGAAAGATAAACTCGGCTGAAAGTCACATTAACACAGAAGACATTTGATATTTCCTCTTAGTGAGAGTGAACTGTGAGCTTCATAAGCCTAAATTATATCAAAGGTCACATGCTTAAATGGAGATCTGGGATTTAATGCAGGTCTTTGATATACTCGGTGCTGTAACTTTTTAAAAAATGCTAGGCTGGGCCAGGGATTTAGTTCAGTGGTTCCGGTGCCTGTCTTGCAAGCACCATGGCCTGGGTTTGATCCCCGGTAACCACATACAGTACTGGGCGTGGAGACTCACGCCCAGCAGCAACCAGTACCACACACCACAGTGCTGGGCGTGGTGGCTCACGCCTGTAATCCCAGCATTCGGGAGGCAGAGGCAGGAGGATTGCTGTGATGTGAGTTTGAGGCTGAGCTCAAGGTCAGCCTGGACCACAAAGCAAGACTCTGTCTCAAAAAAAAAAAAAAAAAAAAAGTATGAGAAATCCGGATTTGCTATGTCTGATCTGAACCTCCACAGTTGACATTTGAGGGGAAAGTTGCATATCAGAATGCCTATTCCGAGACCATATTACTCCTGGTTCTCTTAGCAGACGGCGGTGCAGGCTGTTTTTTGTGGCTGCGTAGAGCCAGGCTGTGTCTGTGCTCGGCGGCAGCCCGCACAGCCCACAGGTTGTGCTGACTCATGGACACCTGTTACTGCTTTTGCTACTGGGCCGATGCAACAGGAAAGGTTTTGTTTGTAAACTTTGCTTTCATTGAAGTCCTCATTCAGATTCTTGGAAACGCTTCTCATTGACTGTCCCGAGGCTCCCCGGTCAGCCCCTGCTGTGCTGGTCTGGGCGCCGGCACCCTCCGCACCGGGCCTCTGCCTCCGTCACCACCGGCAGCCCACCCTTCTTGGCTCTGGGGTCCGGGTCCTCATTCTCCCCAGCATGAGTGGGTGAGGAGGCCTGCGGCTCTCGGTCTTTGTCCACCAGCGCATCATCGCTATAAGTGAAGTAAATATTTTTATTAAAAAGTGAAAAAGTAATGAGACTCTGGAAGGTCTTTATCCGGGCCCGTGTGCGTTGGCCGTTAGAGAGAAGCTACGGAAATAATTCAGTGGGTGGAGTCACTGCGAGGGAAGCCCGGTGTCTCTGCAGACTGGACACGCAGCTGCAAGGGGAGTTAGCGGGTCATCGGCCGGGAGCCCTGCCCCCTCAGGGAAACCCTGTGGTCCTGAGACCAGAGGACTCTCGGAGGAGGTGACACGTGCAAGAATGAGGAATTAGAGCAGGATCTGGAAATCATTTCGGATCTCGGTGAGGAAGTATCTAAGGAATTTGCCATAACAAGTAGACAATTTGCTGCGGATACATCAGATCCAGACAACAGAAACACCTCGGAGCAGACACGAGGCAGCGGCCTAGGTGGGTGGCCAGCTCAGGGGAGCCCCGTGTCACGGCAGGAGGCCTCGGGGCCTCTCAGAGGAGGGCACGGTTCATGCAGGGAGCTGGAACACGAGCTAGAGAGGTATGGAGGACGCGGAAAAGGGGCAGAGGTGTCAGCATAGGACTTGTGCGGTCTGGGCAGCTGGCGTCGGAGCTACGGAATGAAACATGCATCTCTGCCTTGGATGTTCTCCGAGCTGCCCCCTCAGGGACCTCACTTCCAGAAGGCCCTTTGAAAGGCACCAATGCTGCATCTCAGGAGGGAGGCATCGCTATCTACTCTTCTTCTTCCCCTCCTCTTCCTGTGTTTGAACTTGAGCTGCTATATATATTTTTTTAAGGTTTTTTGAGACAGGGTCTCGCTTTGTGGTTCAGGCTGGCCCTGAGCTCAGCCTCCAACTCACATCACAGCAATCCTCCTGCCTCTGCCTTCCAAGTGCTGGGATTACAGGTGTGAGCCACCACACCAGGCACCGTGGTATGTAGTACTGATTGTTGCTGGGCATGAGTCTCCATACCCAGCATTGTATGTGGTTACCAGGGATCCGAACCCGGGTCCTTGCGTTTACAAGACAGATGCCAGAACCACTGAGCTAAAACCCCAGCCCTCGAGCTGCTAGCTTTGACCCGTTGTTGCCACACATTGTTTGAAGTCTGGACCACACCAGATGCCTTAGTCACTTCCTTCTCATAAGACACCAAACTCAACACTCTCAATTTAAGGGAGGAAGGCTTATGTCAGTTTGAAGTTCGAAGAGGTTCCTGCCCAGAGCTGGTGCAAGAGCAGGAGTCCTGGCAGAGGGGAACCAGGGCACGGTGAGCGGCTGAAAGCAGAGAGAGGGGCCGAGGGAGGAGAGAAACCATCCTCCCAGGCCGTGCCCTCAGCAACCCTCTGCCTCTTCCTTAAATCCTACTTAGCTATAATCCCACAGTGGACCAATCCACTGCTGAATTTCACACTTCAGAGTCTAGACACCTGCCCCAAACCCCACCTGGCAGTATGGAGACTTTAGAGGCATCTATATATAAACCATAACATCAGATTTTTAACTTCAGTTTCTTCCTAAAGCTTTGCTGTTGTGCTTCATGTTTGAGGACGCCTCTTCCTCCCATACAGTAAGTAGACTGGGGAAGGCATCCTCAAGGGTGTCTCACTGGGCAAGACATGAACAGATCTGGAGCCTCTGAGCTTTTCAGAGGCCCTTGACAGTGCCTGACTCCTTTCAAAATAACACGAAAGGTGTACAATGAAAATAATAAAAGTTCAGTCAGCATCTGCAGATGTAACCCTGTGTCAACTGCATTCACATTTAGTGTTCTTACAATTTTTATTGCATTAGAAATTAATTTCAGAAGCTGGCATTTCTTAATTTGAAAGAATTTCTAAGTACACACAGTGATGGCTGACTGATAGCTGATGATAAAACAAATGATTCTTGTAGCTAAATGACTTAAAAGCAAAATTATAAACATCTTTGGATAAATTTACAGCCAAGAATCATCTTTCACGTGGGGTGAGGTTTGTTCATTTTTTATATGATATAAAATGGCACTTCCCTCCACAGAGGAGGCGGTGTGGGGTGTTGGGTCACTGGACTCACTGGGTGTGCTGACTTCTAGCTAGCAGTACGGATTTCTATAGTCAGCCTCTTGACTTATTTGGATATGCAGACAGTCCCCAGCAGATTACAGATCCCCGATGAACTGGCATCTAGTATACTGGTCGTGTCTAAAAAAGAGAAGATGGTTTAAATGCTTGTACTTCATGGGAGAACGGAAGTGAACAGAAGAAAAGAATTCAGAATCAAGGACTTAATTAAAAAATTTGAATTGTAAGAGGACTTAGAACCCCATACTTTCCGTTTCGGAGTCATCTGGAGGAAGGATTCTGTAAGGAGACTGGACTAGCTGGTCAGTGGTGGACTGAGTTACTTTCTCCATGATGGGCTCCCTTCCCTGCAGTGTCATCAGTGGTGCGTTCTCACCCACTGCAGTGCGACCCCTAGGCTTCCGCTTCCGCAGAGCCTCACTTCCTGTCTAGCCAGGTCACTTGCTTCAGCCAATGAAGTGCAAGGATACCACATTCACGCAGCAACTTGAAGGGCAGCTGTGGGTTGGGCTAAGCCTCTTGCTTGTGTCTTGTGACAACCCCCTGCTCCGAAGTTGCTGTTTCCCAATTAAGTGCGGTTTTTTCCGTCTGGTTCCTGAAATGAGAAGTACAAGGGGCAATGACACAGCAACAGTTTATCTGCTGGCAGGTACTTGAGTGAGAAATCAGTGTGTACTGTCCCAAGCCATCAAGATTTGGGCCGCGTTTCTTCCCAGAGGTAAGCCGATTTGTTCAGGTGTTCAGGAGGAAAACTCAGGGGAGAGCATGTTCTTGTCATTGTTGTATTGATCTAATTTGAAAAAGAATACATGCTAACCAGCAGCAAAGAGAACAGGCCTGCGGATTCTCCTGAGAATGGTATTTTGAATACTGATAGAAACCGAGAGCACAGCGGAATTGGAGTTAGCGCACAGGTAGTCCTGGCGCCAGCCATGTCACACTGCCACACCGTCCCACACCAAGGTGCTGGGAGTGGCCTGATGGGAATGTCTGAAAAGCCAGTAAAATGACTTATTTTTCCTCACTGTGCTGACTGCCATGGGCATTTCACGTTTTTATTACCTGTGTGACATTTTCTGATTGCCAATTGTGCGAGAGCTAGGAACTTTTTGTGAGGTCCTGTCTGTACTTCATAGAAAATCAGTGTTAAATAAATCAGCTCATTTTCCACTGGCTTAACTTAGCACACCACTGATTTCTACTGGCCACTACGCTGTTCTTTCTTCTCTAAGCTAAATAAGTCAAGTGCCTTAATTCAGAAGAACGTGAGCTTTCTGAACATCTCTGCCTGATCCTGCCGTCCACGGAGGGGCCCTCATTTGTCTGACTGCACAGGTTCCTCGTTCATTCATCTGTAAACATCAGTCGATCTCGGCTGCATGGCAAGGACTGATCTATACTCCACAGACATGGTGGAGAACAAGGGAGACCACATTTTATGCCCTGGGATTTAATATTTTGGAGATGCTTAGAAGAGATCTGCTTAAGTAGAAGGAATAGAAAATCTAAACAGGCTGAACTCAGAGCACTTGAGGAATGGACAGGGAAAGGAGGGAAGGACAAAGAGAGGGCGGGAGGGGGGAGGAGAGAAAGAGAGACAGAGAGACAGAGAGAGAGAGACAGAGACAGAGACAGAGAGAGAGGAGGGAGATTACAGGGGCCCAGGGAACCACACCGAAGAGTTTGGTGTTCACCTGAACATAATGACACTCCACAAGGGACTAATGTTTGAGAAAGACCGTTCTAGCTGCAGAGTATGGAAAGAAGAGCAGAGGAGGGAGGGGAGGAAGGAGACTTCGGAGACAATGGAGAGGTCCAGGAAGGAGACGCGGTGACCTGGGCCACAGCGGTGCTGGTGGAGATGTGGAGGCATGTCAGGCTCTGGATGTTTTGGACACTGTCTCTGTGGGGCGAGGGAGAAATATACCAAGGATGTCACCTCAGCTTCTGGGCTACACAGGTGTGCTGTTACCTGTCTTGGGAAGAAACCGATTATTGTGGGCCCAGGAGGCGATTGTAAATCTTAGCAAATGCGCTGGATCGAGAGGCAAATTGTTGCCAGGCTGCCCCTGCCTGCAGGCCAGCTGTCATGAGGATGGCCACTTCTCCTCTCGGGTCCTTGTGTTGGCCACGGTCACCTTGGCACTCTGGACACCACTGAAATTGAGGGCAGATGAACTTTGGATTCCAAAATGCTGTATGTGACTTCAGTTATATCTCTCATTGTAAAGAGAAGGGAACATCAGGCCCCAGAGAAGGGGGGATATATAGTGCCTGGCATGTAGCGACGTTTATTGTCTGACATCAATTCTGGTAACCACTCACACTTTCTCTGCTGGGGGAGTTGGAAAACCATGGCCTGTGGGCTAAACACGCGCTTCCTCCTGATTGGTAAATGAAGTACTATCGGCACACTTTAGGTTCCGTTGTTGATGTCCTTGGCTGTTCTGGGCTCTGCACACAGTTGAATAGATAGAGACTGCATGGCCCAGAGAGGCTAAAATATGTCCTATGGGCCCTTCAGAGGAAAAGGTGCCAGTCCCTGCACTGGTGGACCCAACGTGCCTGACTTAGTGCAGGTGCTGCGATCCGTCCTGGCTCCATTCAAGGGTGTCCCTGGCCCCACAGGAGAAATTGGCCTGCCCATCCCCCTGCCGGCACAACTAGTTCGAGAAGGTCCTTGGGCCCAGCTGGACAGTTCTTCCGGGACTCTGGGACAGTGCTGTGGCTTTCGTGCTGGTTCTGAGTTCAGAAAGATGTGGCCCTGGGAGCGCTGGTGGCCGCGGAGCCACAATTTCCATTGCCGTCTGAACCTGAAGTTACCAGAGGCAGAGGAGCACTCTCAGCTCGACAGGGGATGCCAAGCTTGGGGATGTGTGTTGAAGGCCTTCACCCTGCCCGAAGGCAGGCATTCCAGGACTTGCTTATAAAAGTCTTTTTTTCCCCAACAAATTCCCTTCTTGCTTCAGCCAGATTACACTGATTTTTTAAAAATTCAAATCTTTATTGGTACATTATGAATACACATCATCATTACATTCAACATGGAGAGTTTGTACCAGAATATGACAAGACTTGATTCTCATTTTTTCTCCTCCTCCCGCCCTGCAACCCCCACCCCTTATATACATAAAATTTGTTTCCTTTTTTTAAGAAATTACTATCACATTCTTTTTCCCCTCATTAGTTACCCATACAACCTCTTTCCTTTTAAATATTTTCTATTTCACAATATCAGCTACACATACTACAACTCATTTACATCTTCATTTTCTCATACCAGAGAAAAGATACGATATTTATGCATCTGTGACCTATTTATTTCACTTAGGATGTCCTCAAGGTACATCCATTTGCTTATAAATGACTCAATCTTATCATTTTTAATGGCAGAGTAATACTCTATTCTAGAAAAGAACCGCATCTTTTTTATCCAGTCTCCAGTTGATGGACATTTGGGTTGTTTCCAAGAGTTAGCTGTCACAAACTGAGCTGCTATAAACATGGGTGCACATATGTTACTGTGATATGAATCGTTTAATTCTTTTGTGTGTAACCTAGCAGAGTGATGGCCGGGTCAAATAGGACCTCCAATCCTAGCTTTTTGAGGAATCTCCACACCAATTTCAAAAGGTCTTTCAAAAGACCTAGAATAGTGAAAGCAGTTCTAAGCAACAGGGACATGGTGGGGGATATTACAATCCCAAACCTGAAACTATACTATAAAGCCATTGTGATTAAAAACTGCATGGTACTAGCAAAGTAAAAGACCTAAGGATCAACGGAGTAGATTAGAAGATCCAGAAACTACTCCAGATACATTGAGTCACCCCGTCTTTGACAAAGGATCCAAAAATCCTCAGTGGAGGAAAGATAGCTTCTTTAAAAAATGGTACTGGTAAAACTGGGCTATAACTTACCAAAGATTAAAGTTAGACCTATCTCTTTCACTATGTACTAAGCTAAAATCAAAGTGGATAAGAGACCTAAATATTAAAACAGACACACTAAACCTGCTGCAAAACAAGTTAGGTAAAACTCTTGAAGACACTGGCTTAGGGAAAGACTTCTTGAACAAAACCTCTATAGCATGAGAATTGGCAGAAGAAATCAACCAATGGGATCTCATTCTATTAGAAATCTGCACTACAAAGGAAACCACCAATAGAGCAAAAAGGCAACCAGTGATGTGGGAAAAAATCTTTACCAGCTGTTCCTCAGAAAAAAGGCTACTATCTAGAATATATAAAAAGCTTAAAAAAATCAGCCCACTCAAATTTAAAGACCCAGTTCAAAAATGGTCATCTGATATGAACAGATACTTTTCAGAAGAAGTTAGAGCAGCTAAGAAGCATACGAAGAAATGTTCAACATCACTAGTCATTTGAGAGATGCAGATGAAAACAACACTGAGATTTCATCTCACTCCACAAAGAATGGCTGCCATGTCAAAATTATCCAGCAAGAAATGTCAGCAAGGCTGTGGAGAAAAAGGAACCCTTCTCCACTGTTAGTGGGAATGTAGACTTGTACAAATTCTGTGGAAATCAGTGTGGAGATTACACTTATTTTTTAAAAAAATCATTTTATTTTTTTTTGAGACAGAGTCTCACTTTGTAGTTCAGGCTGGCCCTGAGCTCAGCCTCAAATTCATATCACAGCAATCCTTCTGCCTCTGCCTCCCGAGTGCTGGGATTACAGGCGTGAGCCACCATACCTGGCACTGTGGTATGTGGTACTGATTGCTGCTGGGCGTGAGTCTCAACACCCAGTATTGTATGTGGTTAACCAGGGATCAAACCCGGGCCCTTGTGCTTGTAAGACAGGCACTGGAAGGGCCGGGGAGTTAGCTCAGTGGTTCAGGCACCTGTCTTACAAGCGCAAGGACCCGGGTTCGATCCCCGGTAACCACATATATTACTGGGTGTGGAGACTCACGCCCAGCAGCAACCAGTACCACATACCACAGTGCCGGGCGTGGTGGCTCACACCTGTAATCCCAGCACTCGGGAGGCAGAGGCAGAAGGATTGCTGTGATGTGAGTTTGAGGCTGAGCTCAGGGCCAGCCTGAACCACAAAAGTGAGACCCTGTCTCAAAAAACCTAAAAAAAAAGACAAGCACTGGAACTACTGAGCTAAATCCTTGGCCCCTAAAAAATAATTTCTAATTGAAGCCCACTGGATAAGTAGGTATGATGTTGGATCAAGAGGCATGATTTGTTTGACATTGAGATGAAATTACAGAACGTATACCATCTGACATGATCCTTCTTACAAATCCCCTCACAGATGGTTCTAAAGTCCCAGTTGAATGTGAATTTCCTTTATTTTACCCTCCAATAGGATTTTCCCCTACAAAACTGACAAGACATTTAAGATGCTTGACCTCACTGCACAGTGACCTGAAGGTCATATAGTGATGAGTGTGCACTAGTAGCAGCTCATTTGACACTTAAAGATGAGTCAAAATGTAGTAGAGCGAGGGGAGTGAGAGACCGTTAGATTACTGCCCTTTCCCCAGCAACTTCCCTCCTCTCTTCCCTGAACCCAGGGAGGAGAAAATAGTTTTAATTGATTCAAGATTAAATTTTTTGCTTTAGCTTGGACTGGATATTTAAAATATCTGAATAGGAAAATATTGTGATAGCCAAAAATAATCCCGAAGCTATGCTATCTATCCAAAATGTTTGAAGAAATAGCACTGTAGATCTACCAAAACTTGGTTCATATCTAGAGGTTGATGTGAGTGGGAAATGAAACGATGTCCTGACCGAGGTCTGGCTGTCATATAAGCTATTTACATATTCTACTCCTGATTATTTTGTCCTATACTCATGGCTTTGGAATTTAGGTGCTAAATAACACTTCTTCTAGATTTTCTTTTTTAAAGGATTTTCAAACAAATGAGGCGTAGAATACTGATTTTAAAAAAGAGATTACCTGTATGTTCTTGTGATGGTTTGATTAAATAAGCTAATTTAATACATATTTATTGAGACTCTTCCACATCAAAAACGGTTTCTAAGCTTTAGAACTTTGGGACTATAAGGGAGAGAAATATGATAAATTTATAAATAATTAGAATAGCTCTTTCAGGTAATTCTGGTTTGATATTGAGATTAAAAGCATGTCCAAGAGATTTTTGAGATTACGCTGAGTAGCTCTTTGAAGTTGTTTGGAAGAAGAATTTGAGTATTATATGGAAGAATTAGTCTTTACCTTAATACTTATTAAGGCAAATTGCATTTTTTTAGCAATAAATTTGTGCGACTAGCGATATTAATCTGGTGTAAGTGATTAAGAAGAACTGGGGAGGAAGGGGGAGACCAGTTAGCAGGCCTAGGCAAATACTGCAGAAAACAAGGGAGAGAGCTGTAATATTAGATTTTCAGAGTGGAGAGGCCAGTAGATAAGGAAGTGGAGATGGCTACTATTTCGTGTCTGGACGTTTCTGGAGGTAAGAGTTCCTACAGTAGTAATTTCCACCAGCAGAGTGAGTCAAGACTTTTGGTACTGGGCATGACGCAGAGACTTGGACCCTTCTTCTTGGGAAGAAGTCAACACTTCTGGCTGAAGCATTTGAGAGGTCAGAGGAGCCCAGCAGAGACAGAGCCCTCTGGGGACTTCCTGGGTCGCCCTGAGGGACAGGGACTGTCGAGGTGGCCATCGAGGTGGAAGGACGTGCAGCTGTCCTGCCTGGAAGAGTCTCTCAGAACTAGAAAAGGCTAGATGAAAGCTGAATACCCACCCAGGGAAATTTGGTCCAACATTTATGGAATCTCGTCAGGTAGCCACAGTAGCAGCAGTCAGGTGACCCCAAAGGTTCCCTCTCCAGTCATCCTTTGTACCCCAGCAAGTAGATAGAGAAGCAGAAGGGGGGGGGCCGCTGAGGGACACGGTTGAAGGGTGTGTTGTTCATCCAGAGCGAGTTTGCTTTTTCTTGGGCCAGCTGCCTTGACACGGTGGGCTGTACCCATTTCTGTTTTAGTTAGTAAACTTCATTTTTTTAGGTCAGTGTTGTATGCTTGCATGTGGATATGGCTGTTCATGTATGTTTTGTGTATGTGAAATGAATGAAAAACATGACACAAGGGAAATGAGCAAGAATTAGTTCTGTGTTGTTATAATGTACTCCCGTGAAATGATGTAACATTATTTTGAAAGTGGACTTATTAGTTGTACAGGATCACTGAAAATTCTAGGACAAGCACTAAAAAAAAGTCTTTAAAAACTAGAAATATAATTGATGTGCTAAGAAAGAGAAAATGGAATCTTGTAAACTGATCCACTAATACCACAAAAGATAAAAATGTATGCAAGACAAACAAAAAGACAGAACAAAAGTACCAAATAGGAAGCAGTAACAAATAAGGTAGATATTCCTCAAGAGTATCAATAATCACTTTAAATATCAATGGTCTCAGGATGGGAATTAACAACCACAGTTGTTAGAATAGATAAAAAACAAGACTTAACTATTTTTTGTCCATAACAAATCCTCTTCAAATAGGTTAGGTCCTGGAAAATGAAACACAACAAAACAAGAGTAGCTTAGGATCTGGTAAAACTGTTTCTCTTTGGGCCGGTTTTTCTAAGAAAAATAAAAAACTGTGATGTATTTGTTTCCAAATGGTTACTTTTCCCTTTGTCCTGTTCATTGGGTCCAGGACCATGCTTCATAGCCCTAAACCTCAGAACTGAGGTTAAAACACTCGGATGTGCGTGAGAGGGAAGAGGAAGAGCCTGCAGTAACAGAGCGTCCATCTAGCTAGCACAGAGATTTATTTACACTGCTGTTAAGAGAAATGCAGTTTCACTATAGAAGCTGGTTTGAGAAAAATTAGGAGCTTTCTCAGTGTAGGAAAGGAATAACACCAAGTTGTCCTCACTGTCTCTCCCTATCTATTTTCTCCTTCCTCCTCCTCTTTATATTTCTCTGTTGCTCACCCCCCCCTTCTTTCTTTCTTTCTTTCTTCTCACCTAAGCCTGTTTAACAGAATGACAACCACAAAAAAACCGACTTTGGCCCAGTTTCCAGTACCTGGTCCACAGAATTAGTTCTCTACCCGGTACACCCAGCGGCTTCCAGTCAACGTCTCCCAGCCCAGCCTCTGCAGTTGCTCCAGCAGTGGGAGCTTCCACCAGTGAGTCCTTCCAACAGGGCCACACTGGTTGCCATAGCAGCAGCTTCCTGGTGGCCAGTCCCATTGGCCTGCATCCTTGCCAATAGCAACACCTCTGGGCAGATATTTCTGCTCTCAATGCTACTCCAAAAGCCTACTGGCTGCGCCTGGCTTCTATAGAACTGGAATATCAACAGGTTCTACAGTATCAAACTTAAAGGACTTCAAACTCAAATGCCTCTCAAAAAATGCTTCTGGATTCCCTCAGTGGATACAGGATGTGTAGACTCCAAGCAGTGCTGCTCCAGGCCAGCTCAGAGGGCTTCCCACTGAGACCTTTAGCACTGGTTACTATGGCAACACTATGCTGTTTTGTCAGAGTCCTCTCTGCTGCCATTGGCTACTGTACGGACCTCTGATAAAGAAAATCACAGATGCGGAATTTCCAGCTTGAACAGCGGATGAGAGTTTTCTTCTGGAGTCATCTGTCTACTTGGTTTTGGGAGCAGTTTTTGAGGAACAAAGGCCACTGAACAGCTCTGTTTGGAATGTGGCCCAGGAAGACTATGAGAACAGATAAAAGACAGGTAAATCTCCTACCCCGAAGATTGGCATCACGAAGAATTCTATGTGTGAGCTACAAGTGATATAAAATGACCTGGGGTCCCAGTTCAAGCTGCCTTTCCTTTCTCCAGGGCCCGCAAGCGGAACTGACTCTTCCAGTGACAGAGTCCTGTCATCCCTAGAATTGTCTCCCAAAGGCCACACGAGAAAGCTGGTCACTCCTTCCCCAAACCAGCCAAGTCTAGGGAATAGACTAGTGTTAGCCCACAGCTTCCCCATCCTGAAATTGTGGCATCTATGTAAACAGGGTTCTGGGAAACATTACAGCCCTGGTACAACTCTCTAACACAGAGATGTCCACTTGCCCGGTAAACCTGAGCTGCAAGCTATGGACTTGATGGGCTGGGGATTTAGCTCAGTGGTTGTGGCTTCTGCCTGGCAAGCACAAGGTCCTGAGTTTGATTCCTGGTAACCACATATCACAATGCCAGAAGTGGTGGCTTACACCTATAATCTCAGCAATCAGGAGGCAGAAGCAGGAGGACTGCTGCGAGTTTGAGCCTTGCTAGGGCTATATAGTGAGCTCAGGGCCAGCTTGGACTATAAAGTGAGATCCTGTCCAAAAAAAAAGCTAGGGACTCAAAACAGTCTGTGCTGGGATTTTTTTTTAGCCCTAGTGAGGGATCAAGTTAAAACAAGCAATCTTCAGAAAAACAAGCAGTCTCAGTGTTATAGAAAGCACTTCCTAAGGTCTTGAATTTAGCATTATTTTCAGTTCTTGATGGTTCTTGTGCAGAATATAACAGATACTCAACAATGATGACCCAGACTAGAAAGAATTTAACTAGGGAGGGATTCAGATTGGGATGAAAAATAAAGAGTTGGACATATTCACATTTAAAAAATCCCTCTGGAATGACATAAAAGAACATTTTTAAATGATTCAAAGAATAACATTTGATCTTTTGCTTTTTTGATTCTTAGGGATTCAATTTTAAAGGGCTTCAATCACAGACAGTAAATCAGTATAAGTTGGATTGAAGAAAAAGAATAGTCAACATTGTTAACATCAAATGAAAATTTCTAAGTTCAAAATGTGGATCATAATATCTCAAATTGCTTTTCTGCTCTTGAATTACATGTGGTTTGTGTTAAATCTGTCTGTCTTTCCTAAATTTGGATTTCTTTGTGAAGCACCCACCATATCAGCAGTTAAACTGGGGTACCACTTTATCTGTTTTTGTATCTTATCTTCATAAAAATTATGATAGATTTGAAGTCACTTGAAAATACAAGATAATGACTACAAAGCAGTCTTCCAGCCATTAGATTCATGAGCCACATCATCACACACACACACACAGTTACATGCTGGTAACCCTTCAAATAAACATACACAATGAGAGATAATTTTCCACATGGGACTCCAGGAACCTTAAAATCTTTATGAGATTTATAATTAAATGATTGTTGAGTTCCCTTGAATATATATCAAATATATAGTTTCATAGTTTCTATTCATTACTGTTGTTTTAGAAATATGTTTTAACAAACAAGCCTGGTTATAAGTTAATACAAAAATAAATTTTGGAAGGTGTCAATTTGTTGAGAGAAAATTAAATAAAAATTGGCATAAATCCATGAATGTCAATGGGAAATTCCAATGCCCTCTTAAATTATTGGTACATTTTGGGAATCTCTTTTCATAGCTACCTCCACCTTTGGGTTTCTACCCTAATTAATGGTCCATCTCATTTTCATACATATGATGTTGTGGTCAGTTACACCATGATGTTGATGTATGCATTGTCATCATCCAAGATATTAAAAATGATTTTTCTAATTAAATAATTTGTAAATATTTCTTGTGGAAATATGAAATACAAAATGAAAAAGCTCCAACGTAATTCTTTTTAAAATTGTGGGGAAATTATAAAAAATGATTGAATGCATTTATATATTTTTAAGCTTTAAAATTAAATGTATATATTTTCTTTTTTTTTTTTTTTTAGGTTTTTGGAGACAGGGTCTCACTTTGTGGTTCAGGCTGGCCCTGAGCTCAGCCTCAAACTCACATCACAATCCTCCTGCCTCTGCCTCCCGACTGCTGGGATCACAGGCGTGAGCCACCACGCCCAGCACTGTGGTATGTGGTACTGGTTGCTGCTGGGTGTGGGTCTCCACACCCAGTATTGTTATGTGGTTACCGGGGAATCGAACCCGGGTCCTTGCGCTTGCGAGACAGGCGCCGGAACCACTGAGCTAACTCCCCGGCCCAAATGTATATATTTTCAATAATGTGAATGAAGTTACCTTATTCTCTTTCTTCAAAGTAACCACTATTCTGACTTCTATCACAGTTGATTAGTTTTGCTTCTTCTTCAATCTCATACAGATGAAGTTGTTCTGCTGATTTGAATTTCCATCTGATTCTTTGATCAGCATAATAATGGTGCTTTTTATTAAAAAAATAATGTGTAATATTACACTGCATAAAGATTCTACACTCAATCCATTTTCCTGTTGGTAGACAGTTGGACTGGAAGGATAAAGCTATAAAAGTTTTGCACATGTCTTATGCAGAGAGAGAGAGAGTGTATGTGTAAAAGTCTGCTATATTATAGGTAGCTGATTATAGCTTTTAGTAAATACTGCTAAGTAAAATCCCCACAGTCCTTGTATTTATGTAAATTATAAATAGTTGGGTTGGAACAAAATGTGTTAGAAATTGTTGACCTAAAGCAAGTCTTAACATGTTTTGTATTTTGAGATGTGAACTTCAGTGAGTCAGTGAGTCTGATTTCTTACTGACTCTTCTCCGACCGTCTTTTTAACATCTAATATAGAAGATGGATCTCCGTGTATGTTGCTTTGATCCTAAATTTAGATTTGGAATCTTAGTATTTTAAGGATATATTTCACTTTGTTTCCTTTACCCTTCGTCTGAGTAACGGTCTATATATAACTCTTATGACTCATGAGGTAGAGAATAGACTTAGACTCGTGGAAGGAACCTCCCAAGACTCCATGATGGCATGGAGAAGAGGGCTAAGAAAATGCACAGAATATCCAGTGATTATATGAACACTGTTGGGCTCATCATGTGTTGTGCTTCCTCCTCAGCACAGGACTAAGGAAGATACAGGAGCTTGTAGAGCTGAGCCATTTCTTCATTATGTATTATACAATATTTATCAAAATCCAAAATCATCAGGCCTGGGATTTAGCTCAGTGGTTCCAGCACTTGCCTTGCAAGTGCAAGGTCCCTAGTTCAATCCCCAGTAACTGCATACAACAATGCTGGGTGTTGTGACTCATTCCCACCAGCAATCAATACCACACACCACAATGCCGGGTGTGGTGACTCACTCCCACCAGCAATCAATACCACCCACCACAGTGCTAGGTGTGATGGCTCATACCTGTAATCCCAGCACTCGGGAGACAGAGGCAGGAGAATTGCTGTGAGTTCGAGGCTTGCCTGGGCTACATAGTGAGCTCAGGGCCAGCCTGAACTACAAAACTCTCCTGTCTCAAGAACAAGCAAACAAATAACCCCCCCAACCCCTCCCAATCCTTCAATCTGTTGTGCATATTCACTCTTTTGTTCCTTCTTAGATATATATTTTTATTCGTCTTTTGCCATATTTCTAAATTTTCCAGTGCATAAGTTGTTATTTTGTGACATTAGTTCTTTCCTTTTTTTTAAGAGTATAATGACATTTTCTTAATGACCTTTTGATTAGGAAGGTTTCCTTTTGCTATTTTGTGGGGATTCATTTTTTTGTACATTTTTCTTATCTGTAGGATATTATTTTGCCTTCTCTTTTCTTCTTTTCATATAACTTTGTATGAGCCTTGGCTTTGATTATTCTGTTTTCCTAACTTACATGAAATTCACCTTTTAAATGTGAACTATGAGATACATATATGAAAATACCATGATGAAATCCAGTATTCTATATAATTAATATACACTAAGAAAAATAGATACTGGAGAGAACAAAGGAGTCTGGAATAGAAAGCATGTGTAGTGTACTGAGCCTATGCTGTTGACTGATGCTGCTGCACAGTGTGAAAAGGGCAAGGAGGGGGGTTTCTCCTGGAGCCCGTGACCCTCAGTCCTCATTTGTATCTGCACTTGTCTCTGTGTCTTTCCCTCCCTGACCTGCTCAGCTCTGTTCCTGTCCTCGGTGTGGGTGTCCTCTCCTGGCAAGGAGCCCTGGCCTGTTGATTTTGCTGGAGCAGCCAAGGCTCGTACCAATTTCCGCCTGGTTGTCAGCTGGGCCTCCAGGATCTCAGCAAGGCTTTGTCCCTCTGACTCTCTGCTCTTCCTAGAAGCCTCATGGTCCCTGTTGCTCCTGTTTCCTCACACACAGGCTGACACAGTGCAGGCTGTGGTGGGTGCAATCAGTTGCCATCCTATTCTGGGGGTGAAGGGGTGTTCTGCTCTTAATTTGGTTACAAATATTGCTTTTGGGATTTTGAATATACAGTTTAATTACTCTGTGGTGTATGTGTGTGTATTTGGAAAATGTGAACTCTGTGCTTCCAGTATCGCTTCTATTTTTCTGGCGTTTTCTGACTCCCTTCAGAACAGTGAAGGTCCTTTATCTTTACAGCTAGGGATCAATTAGCCGAAAGAAAATGTGACCTAACAATGTGTGTGCATGATGTGTGCATGTGTGCACGTTTATTTAGCAAAGTGAAGCACTTTAGCTTCAAACAGCGTTGCCTTCTACATATGTGGGCATGTCACGAGCCCACTGTTAGGACCAGAAATGCTCTTCACATTGGGAACAGGAGAAGCTGTTCTGCTGGTTTGTGGTGTGCAGTTTTCAGACTAGTCCTTATTTTCAGGTGTTTTTCTTGTGTCTCCGAATGACTACAGCATTGCTAATTACCCCGGGACAGGTTAGTCTGTCTGCAATTCTTCCCAACTTGGAATCCAAAGCTATTCTGATCTGGAAAAAATTGGGCTTCTTGTTGTCCTAGGAGTGTTACTTTTGTTTGCTTCTATTTCTGTTCACTTTTCAGTAGCAGCCTGGGTAAGTCCACACCAGGGATCTTGAACATCTATTTTATCACTTATAAACCACTTGTAACCACTTGTGTTAATGTTGAGGTCTAATAAACCAAAGATTCGGGAAAACGAAGGATTTGCTTTGAAATGAAGACATGTTTCTATTTCTGTCAGTCAGTGGAAGATTGGCTTTTCTTCTCCTTTCTGCTTCCATCATCATTTGCCATTGACTATCATGGCCACTGGAAACAGAATTATGCAAAAACTTATGGGATGGCTCCAGGTGACTATAGTTCATTGAAGACTTTCAGACCTACAGTGGAACATAGGAGTTAAGAAAACAGTATTTAAACATTTCCCATATACAAGGCCTGGACTAGTTTGTGATAGAGAGGCCAAAGATGCAAAAAGACCAAGTCTACTACCACAGGATTGGTGGAAAATGAATATACCCACAGATAATTGAACTTAAAGTGTTCTTAAAAGTACTGTGAAGAGAAAGCCTGCTAGGGTGTGACACTCAATGTATGTGGAGTGTTATTTACATAAAATCCTGTTGATTAACCAATTTATTAGTATATATTTTAGAGGTATATATTTCAGAAGTATTTATTTAATTATTGGCAAATTATGATAAACAAAATCTTCCCATTTTAATTCCGAAGACTTTATAGGAATAAATGAATGGCCAAGCTCTTTGTAGAAAAAATATATACTTTTATTTCAACTAGAAAGGTGCAAACATGGAACTTTTGGTCAGACTCTCCACAAATATAACTGTCCGAAAAAAACAGTCACGGTCAAAGTACAAACAGATGCTTCCAGGTAGAAAATGGACCAGCTGTGTAGGACTAGTCATTTTTGAAAAAAGGACATTTATTCATGAAAAGTGAGGTTGTCACACTTTCTATAGCCAAAGTCTCTGCAAACCTCACCTTCACTGAGCCATCTCTTTGAATGGACTGTCACTGATTATGATTTCCACCTTGTATCCGCTTCAGGCTCTGAATTATCGGACAAGCTTTCTGCCCTACCTATGGTGTTCACAAATGAGGCTAACGTTTGAAAGATCCAAGCATTAAAAATAACAAAGGCACAAAAAACAAATTTAAATTAACTTAGATAACTGTACAAATATATATATATATATATATCTCCACAATATTTACAATATTAATAAAAAATTCTGGCTTGTTACAGGCAAATTAAGTTGCCACAAGCTGTCCAGTCTAACAGACAGGATTCTGACTCCTGAATACTGTCATTGGAATCAGAATGTCACGGCTGAGTCTGCTGTTGACTCCAGAACAATACAACTCAGCCTCAGGATGGCTGGAGAATGCAGCCTCGCTACTGCTGGAGATCCAGGGAGGTCAGCGATGGTGCCAACCTCTCCTGCACTCCGAACAGCAGGCCTAAGACGGCATCTGGTGCCCCAGGCTTTCTACAGGTGTCCACGCTGCTCCTCCAGCCACACCTCAGTATACATTCTGGCACTATGCGCTAATGTAGTCTCACTGTCAAGTCTTAACTTTCTTCAAACCAGTGTCTGGGGTTGGTAGACTATTTGTAAGACACGGCACAATGTTTTGAACTGGGTGGGAATTTCTTTCCCCCAGCTAAAGACACATTTAAATTAACATGTGCTACTGAAATCATTTTTACATAAAAATGAGATGTGAATTAGTTCAAGTTACAGACTAAAGAGTAATGGAGTTAATGTCTCTCACTCCCTGGCCTTAGGCCATGTCTCCGTACATCTTCTTGTAGTACAGGGACTCGAAGATGTCGTTGTCTCCAGGGCAGTTGTAATGGCAGGCGCAGGTCTTGATGAACATCATACTTTTCTTCATGATGTCGCCGTCTGGGCACTTGAACTCCACAGGCAGCGTGGTGGTTCTGTGGGGGGTGCAGCACCTGCCGTCTGTGCACACTCCGCAGAACTTAGCCCGGTAAGTTTTCACACTGGTGCAGCCCGACAGCTCAAACTTGATAGGCTTGGAGATTTTAGGGGTACGGATGCACTTTTTCCCCTTCTAAGGAAGACAAGGGAGAAGAGAGACACCAATTATTACACTGGGAGGGGCTTTCCCTCAGCAGTCTGTGTTCCAAGACTTACACTGTCTGATTTCTGTTTATATTTTGAGTTTCTTTTGCCAGTTTTCCAAAAATAGCCCCGGCCTCTCTCACAATGTCCTGAGTTAACTGAGCTATGGAGAAATCTGTATGTGGAGGGAAACGGGTGGTTTCCTATTACACTATCTCACATTCAGGCAAAGCAGCTCCATGGTTGTATTTTTGGAGGTGATAGGTCTTTAATAACAAGGGTGGCAAAGGTACTAACTTTGGCTTTTTCATCAGCATTCCAAGAAAACGAGCTCACAGGAGCGTGGCACCGACCTTAATGTTCTCCTCCAGGTCGGCTTCGCAGGGCCTGACCATGCACAGGCGACTCTGCTTCTCCAGCCGGCAGTAGGCGTTGTCATTGGTAACCCGGGTGGAGAGGCCCATCCCGCAGGTCTTGGAACAGGCGCTCCACTCTGTGGTCTGGACCAGGCAATTGGCTCGCATCATCGTTGGGTCGGGGCCCAATGTGTCTTCCAGGCGGTAGGCTGGGAGCAGGGCACACAAACACAAGGTAAAACGCCCGAATAGGACAACTTCCGTCCGCGCCTGGCCGCCGGGGGCTCAGCCCTGCGGGTGACAAGGCGGGCCACTCACCGGCGAGGGCAGGGCCCACTGCGGTGCTGTCTTTCGGCTGGTCGCACACCCACTCCTCGCAGCACTTGCCAGGCAGCTTGACCCTCCTGGGGAAGGGGCAGTCGGGGCTGGGCAGGCGCACGTCCACGCTGCACAGGGGCACGCAGCCCACTGCCCCGTCTAGGCACGTGCATTGGTACTTGCAGCTGCTGTCGAAGGTGTCCCCGCTGCGGTACACCTTCCCGCCGAACACGCAGGGGGCGCCGCCTTGGGCTGCGGGAGAAGGGGCGGCCGGGTGAGGTTCGGGCGCCGCTCGCTCCGGCTGCAGGGGGCGGACTGCGCGGCGGCGGGGGGAGGGAGCGGAGCCGCGGAGGCCCGAGCCCGAGCCCGAGCGGCGGACTTACCGGTGCACACGCCGATGTTGCGGTTGGACGCGGAGCCGAAGTCGCAGGAGAGGCCCTTGTGCGGGTCGCAGGGGTGCAGCTGCGTGCACAGCTCGCCCAGCTGCTTGGCGCAGACGCGGCAGCAGCCGCAGCCGTCGGGCACGAGGCTCACGCCGAGCGGGCAGCGCGGCGCGGGCTCGGACGCGCACTGGGCGCAGCGGGCGCCGCAGTCCTGGGCGGAGGCGAGCTGCGGAGGGCGCGAGCCAGTGAGCGCGAGCGAGTCGGCCCGGGGCGCGCTCCTCCCGCCGCCCGCCGCCCGCCGCTCCGCGGGGCCCGCGCTTACCTGGCCGCAGAACGTGAAGAGGAGCGCGACGGCGACGGCGACAAGGGCCATGCTGGCTCGGCGACGGCGGGCGAGGGGCGCGAGGTGGGTGCCTGGGCGCGCTGGGCTGCCGGCGTCTCGGGGGCGGTCGGCCGGGCGGCTGGCGTCGCTGGGGCGGGAGGCGGTCGGGAGGCGGTCGAGGGCGAGGAGGTGGCGCTGGCGCTGGCGCAGGCGGAGCGGACCCGGCGGCCTCCTCGGAGCGGAAGAGCGGCTGTGTGCGGCTGCGGCGCGCCCGGCCTTTTATACGCTCGCGGCCGCCCGGCGCGCCAATGGGCTGAATGGAGTCCCACACAAACAGGGACATTCCTCGCATTCCTCCCCACCTTCCTGCCCCATCAACTCACACCGGATTGATCCTGACCCCTTGACACTCAGCATTCCTCCGTCTGAAAAAGCTGGCACACTCCAGTTCTCCAGAAAAAAAAAATAAAAATAAAAAAGGCCCAGTATTTCCAGCCTCAGACAGGAGCTCTGCTATGCGCTTAGGCTTCTCACCACCTCTGATTTCTGTCGTTTAAAATCACACTGGCAATTATTATTTTTTTCCCCCTACTTTCTCTCCTTTTAATAGTTTCGCCCTGTTCTGGCATAAGTCTTTTCTAGGAGGTGCGAAGCCGAAGAGGGCGAGGAGGAACCCTAAAAATTTCTAAAAGGCTGCCTTTTTCCTGGTTTTGTAGAAATTTTTGTCCGGGAGGCTGTAGGGTCTTGAAACTGTAGGAGAAGCAAGAAGTTGCTCAGAACCATTGGAAACCCCAGGTGCCCACCTGCGGGAGCCTCAAGCTGTCTCTGCAGTGGAGGAATTTGAGTCTTTGTCCCGGGAGATAGCAGCTCCCTTCGGTGCCCCACGGCCCCACAGGAAAGGGAACAAAACCGGCTGGGCGGGGCCGGGGCTGGGGGGTTTTCCAGCGCCCTCGCTTTCTCTCTCCTGGTGTCTGGGGGCAGCTGTGATGCCAGAGGTTGGGGGGGGGTGGGTGGCCGTCAGTGTTTCCAGAAAAATGGGCTATTCTTCCTGTCAGCAAATGACCATGTACTCTCTGGGTACAAGGTCTGGGTGCCAGGATGGGTCTCAGGGGTGCAGGAGGGGGACTGGACAGGTCAGGCCAGAGCCTGAGGTTCAGCTGGGGCGTTTTAAATGCAACTGTGCTGAGGTCTTTGAGTAATTTCAATTATACCAAAGCCTGTAATCTTCAAATGTGGATTGGACTTGGTTTGTCTTGAAGTTAAAAAAACAGAACAAGAAAGATTATATAAGAAGCACTGTGTACCCCCTTGTGTCCGGTTGTAATCTGTCAGGGAATAGTATCTCAGGTGACTGCTCACCCATAGGGAACTGTGATTGTGACCTCTGATGACCCGAAGTGCGTGGGCTGAAATCAGGGAGAAATGAGCTCTGCCCCCTGCTGTGTGCCCCTGGAGTAAGCGACAGGTAAACCTAGGCCACCTCCATGGCTTTGTATAGCTGTTGGCTTCAGAGAGGACCCCGTTAATTAGCTGTGTACTCATTCGGCATCCATGTTGTTTAGCTGGCTTTCTGTTAATCACTCCATTTACCACCGATGGTGAAGGGGGCCATGCCATTTCTGTCTTCTCTAAGGTCTCCCTCAGGGGACAGAGGTGTCACCAGTTACTGATGCCTCACAATCTGTACTTAAAGGTAAGTGTGTCTGTTTCTGATGGGGAGATCAAGTGAGGAGACAAGACCTTACAGACTTGTAACTGGAAAGTAGCCTGTTTAAACTGGCCAGCATTTTTAAAGTTTCAGTTCATCCTATTGGAAAATGGCCAAGGGGGGGAAAAAAATAACCGACTTCAGCACCGACCGCATCATCTGTGCACAATTACTTCGTTAAGTGAGCCACATGCTGCACTGTGCAATAGCCAGTGTGAAGGGCCAGTGAAGGGCCTCTGAAGCCCAGGAAGAATTTTCCTCATTGTTATTTAATGTTCTTTCCAAGCATTCCTCAAGGAGAAGAGGTCTGTTAGTTCCTATTTAAAGAAGGAACATTCCAAGTTATGTTAATAGCCACATGTGTATTAAAGGCAACTTGGCCCCCAACCTTCTCTTCCCCTGTGGATGATTTTAAAAGCCGAAAATATGTGGGAAGCCACAGTGAAATCTTTCAAGACCTAAACCTCCAATTATAGCTACCACTAATGGTTGGAAAGGTGGGGTGCTTGGGAAGGGGAGGGACAGAAAGCACGCGCCTCACCTAAGGGGGGGATGTTGGTTCGCTGGTGAGCTCTTTACCCAGCAGTGGGAGGACTTTGGAACCTCAGGAGAGGCTGAGAGCCACCACCAGCCGATTTGTGCACACACCGAGGAGGAGACCCATTCATGAAGAGGATGAGGTACTGGCCTGGGTTAATGTTGGGTAACACAAGTTATATTCTTAGAACTGCCATTCACAAATCTCAGGTAGGAGTCATCTTCTCACTCTGCCATTTATGAAAGCAAGGCATTGAGGAATTTTAAGTTCATGGAGTCCAGTGAGGGTTAAGTAGATTGAAATCTCCAGGAATTGGTGCTTTACCTGGCTTACCCATTTCTCTCCCTACACACATGAACATATTACCATTCTGTGGTCTTGTGAAAAATGTCAGGACAAGCTAAAAAGTGTTGGGCTGCACTAGAAAATTCACGTGGTCTCACCAGTCTCAGTAAGTTCCAAAGGGATGGTTTTAAGATTGGTAGAAAGAAAAGAAGTACATTGAAGTGTATAGAACATATAATATCTCATAATAGAGAAAAGATATGCAGTGCATTTTAAACTTGGGTTCAGGCTTTTTGACCAAAATTCTTTTGAAAGAGTTAAAAGATCATTATTAAGAGAGTCACAGAGTCAGGAAGACAGACAGACAGACAGACAGACACACACACACACACACACACA
>PVIR01017828.1:16901-34371 GCA_004026965.1 Petromus typicus | reverse complement strand
GGGGTAATGGCTTTCAAGCCCAGGGTCTCATTGTAGGCCAGAAGAGCAGGAGAAGCAGGGATCCGATCTAGTACGTGTCGTATAATTTCTAGTGTCCTGTGTGTTGATCCTACTTGGGAAAATAGCTCCAAGTAGGCATGAGTGAGACTTAGAGCAGCTGAGCTCAAGCCTGATGCATATTATACTGAGCTCCAAAAAAAGCAGACTCTAGCGTCCCACAGGTTTCTCTTCACCCATATTTCCAAACAAGCAGGAAGATAGGGGAGACGACGACAAGAGTCCAAGACATCTGATGAGGCTGACCTTTCCACAGGGCAGGGGAGAAACCAGCAAAGGAGATCTTCTCTAGAGGCTGGTGCAGGCATGCCCTGAGGCTTCACTCCAAGTCGACCACTGCAGGCCTTGTTGTCCCTGGAGGAGACAGTGAGTTGTTTCCTTAGTTGTTCCGCTGGCACGTTTGGTCTCAGATTCAAACATTCCTGTTGAGAGAAGGTGTCTCGTCCACTGTTCCTTCAGTTATTTATATATTTATTTATTTGGGAAGCTATGCCTGAATTTTTCTATGTCATTCTATATCGGTGTATTGTATGTGCGTGGCACTTGTGTTGTGATTTGGTTTTGAGTTTATTTTTTTTCCATTTCCTGTCTATATTTCAGGTAAATTCATCCAGATCTGCCTTTTCCGTATGCCAGCTCATTTGGGCATGCCATTTTCTTAGTCGAAACAAGGCCTCATTTGACTAATTTTTTTTTAAATTATCTTTATTGGTACATTAAATATACTCATCATGACTGCACTCCATAATGGGGATTTGTACCAGTATAAGACACAACTTAATTCTCATTTTTTCCCATAGTCCCACCCACCCCACCACCCCCCCATATATATAAAATTTGTTTCCTTACTTTTTTGTTACAATCTCCACATTGTCCCCTTTCACCTTATTTTACATTGAGCATTTTCTATTTCACAATATATAACATACAACGCTAGGACTCATTTACATCTTTATTTTCTCATACCAGAGAAAAGATATGATATGTATCTACCTGTGACCTATTTATTTCACTTATGAGGCTATCCTCAAGATATGTCCATTTAAGTAGAAATGATTCAAACTTATCATTTGACTAATTTTTATTCCTATGGCCCAGACACATGTTCTATCCTTTGGTTGTTGATCGTAGGCTCATTTCCTGCTACAGTTATATGAGCAGAAAACCGTTTGCCACATGTTCTAGTTGCTAGGTCAGCATTATTGAAGGAGAGTTCTAGTTTGAGAATGTGGTATTCTTGAAAACCATTGTGATTCTTAGGTGGTGTAAGTGGTTCACTGTTTTCTTGATCTGTCAGTGGAATCTTGGGTTCTCATTTCCTTTGTGGAGTAAGGTCATTAGCCTGAATCAGGCACAATCCTGCTTTTCTTGTGATGTCTTTGCACGAAAGGGACTTCATGCCTTCCATATCTCTCATTCCACAATCAGGACTGTAGGTTCTTCATGTTACTTGGATCGGGAAAGGGACACTGCCAATTTTTGGGTTTTTTTTTCTATGAACATAGATATCTCTTTGTGATGAAGGCTCTGTTACTGTGGTACTTCCTAGTTTTTCTGACAAAGTCCTTATGGTGTTGCATTTGGGCTCCAGGGCTGGACTTTCTACCTAGAGAGATATCTGTTTCAGCGTCAGGCCTTCTGCCCTACTGTATTATTGATCAGGAAAGTGACTGTTATGTTTCCGAGTTTTTCAAATATCTCTGTAGCAATGCTTGACATTAAGTGATTGGATAAATGGTCTTATCCTGCCTTTTTTTATCTTTTGGACTCCCCATGCTCCTCATCTATTTGGAAAGGCATTTTTAGATGACCACTTGTGTTTTGTTTTGACTTTCTGTTTTTCATTCGATTTTATTTCTTCTCATAGAGTTCCTATCCCACACTGTAGTGCTGATTCTAGATCCATTTCTACTTCCTTCTGGATTTGCTCCTTCAAGTCCTCACTTGTCATTTCTGTTGCTGGTCCCATGGCATGGGACACATATAGCGATTTCAACATTCATATTTCATGGCTGAGAAGGGGTTTTCTATAAGACAAGATCCAGAGCAGAACTTTGGATTCTAAGTCAGGGGCTCCTAGTCACCATTTGGTTAGTGGATGTTGGAAAGCTTGCTGGCATTCTTTTGCTATTTTGAGAGTCACTGGCCTAGGCCTGTTGCAGGAGAAAAGACACTTGGCCAACCACTGTGCTTCCCAGCAAATAATTGATTCCTGTCAGTTATATAGTTTACACATTGATTCATTTATGTTTTAATCTTTCCAGGTCTTCTGTCAAATCACTGGCCATTGAGATGCTGGAGCCATAGTAAGAGCTGTGTCATGGCTTAAAGTCCCAGGACCACCTAGCTGCCTTTATTGTTGGACAACAAAGCCCAAGTGGTCGACCAAGTTATTTACATGGATAGGGTTGACTAGCCTCAGAGTTTCCCTCTGCAGTAATGCCTTTCAATCCCAGGGTCTCATTTTAGGCCAGAAGAGCAGGAGAGGAAGACATCCTGTCTAGTACGTGTAGCATAATTTCCAGTGTCCTGTGTGTTGATCCTCCTCGGAAAAGTAACTCCAGGTAGGCATGAGTGAAACTTAGAGCAGCTGAGCTCTCGCCTCATCCATTGTATACTGAGCCCCCAAAAAACAAACTCTTGCGTCCTATAGGATTCTCTTCACCCATATTTCAAAGCAAGCAAGAGGATACGGCAGACAACGACAAGACTCGTAGAGAACTTATGAGGCTGACCTTTCCTCAGGGCAGGGCAGAAATCATCAAAGGAGATCTTCTGTAGAGTCTGGTGCAGTCATGCCCTGAGGCTTCGCTCCAGGTCGGACGCTTATAGGCCTTGTTGTCACCGGAGGAAACACTGAGTTGATTCCTTAGTTGTTCTGCTGGCACGTTTGGTCTCTGATTCAAATATTCCTTATGAAAGAAGGTGTATCGTCTACTGTTGCATCAGTTATTTATTTATTTATTTACTTGGGAAGCTAGGTATGTAATTTTGTATGTCATTATGTATCTGTGTATTGTATGTGAGTGGCACTTCTGTTGTGATTTGGTTTTGAGTTTACTTGTTTTCCATTTCCATTCTATATTTTAGGGAAATTGATCCACAACTGCCTTTTTCAGTAGGCCAACTCACTTAGGCATGGCATTTTCTTAGTAGAAACAAGGCCTCATTTGACCAATTTGTATTCCTGTGGCACAGACATATGTTGTATCCTTCAGTTTGTAGGTTGTAGGCTCGTTTCCTGCTACAGTTGTGTGAGCAGAAAACCGTTTGCCACACGTTCCAATTGCTAGGTGAGCACAACTGAAGGAGGGTTCTATTTTGAGAATGCGGTATCCTTGGAAGCCATTGTGATTCTGAGGTGGTGTCAGTGGTTCACTCTTTTCTTCATATGTCATTGGATTCTTGGGTTCCCATTTCCTTTGTGGAGGAAGGTCATGCGACGGAACCAGGCACAAGCCTGCTTTTCCTGTGATTTCTTTGGCAGGAATGGGACTGCGTGCCTAGCATACCTCTCCTTGGCACAGTCACGACTGTAAGTTCTTCATGTTACTTGAATAGGGTTAGCCGCACTGCCAATTTTTGTTTTTTTCTTCTATGAACATAGATATCTCTTTGTGATGGAGGCTGTGTTTCTGTGATACCTCCTTATTTTCTTGATAAAGTCTTTATGGTGTCGTATTTGCGCTTCAGGGCTGGACTATCTAAATAGAGAGATAACTGTTGAGCCTCAGGCCTTCTGCCCTACTGTATTATTGATCAGGAAGGTGACTGTTATGTTTCCGAGTTTTTCAAATATCTTTGTAGCAATGCTTGACATTAGATGATTGGCTAATTGGTCTTATCCTTCCTTTTTTTTTATCTCTTGGAATCCCCCTGCTTCTCATCTATTTGGTATGGCATTTTTAGATGATCACTTCTGTTTAGTTTTGACTTTGTGTCTTTCAGTCCATTGTATTTATTTTACAGACTTTATTTCACACAGTGTTGTCCTGATTCTAGATGAATTTCAGCGTTCTCTTCTATTTGATGCAGATACACCTTGTTTGCATTGTACCATGCTGGTACCTTGGCTTGTGACACATAGACTAATTTCTAAGCTCAGATTGCATTTCTTACAATTTGTTTTCTAAAGCAGGACATTCAGAGCAGCAGTTTGATATTCAATCAGGGGCTCCTAATCTACATTTCATTAGTAAATGTCGGAAAAATATGCTACCTTTCCTTTGTTGTTTTAAGAGTCACTGGACTAGCCCTGATTCAGAAGGAAAGACACTTGGCCAGCCACTGTGCTTTCCAGGAAAGAATTCATTCCTATCTGTGAACGATTTTAGACATTCATACATTCAGTTTTCATACTTTCAGGTCTTCTGTCAAATCACTAATGAGGGAGATGCTGTAGCCACAGAAATAGCTTTGTCATGGGGTACAGTCACAGGGCCACATAGCCCGCTCTGTTGTTGGGCAACAAAGGTCAAGTGGTCAGCCAAGCTTTAATTATGTCCAGGGTTTACTAGCTTCAGAGTTTCCCTCTGATATGATGGCTTTCAAGCTCGATGTCTCATTTTAGGCAAGGGGAGCAGGAGAGGAAGAGAACATACCTAGTATGCATAATATAATATCTAGTGTCCTGTTAGTTGATGTTACCGGTGAAAAGAGCTCAAAGTAGGCATACATAAGACTGACAGAAGCTGAGCTCATGCCTGATTTGTATTATTTTGAGCACCGTCAAACTACACTCTAGCTTGCCACAGGTTTCTCTTCACCCATATTTCAAAACAAGCAGGAGGATAGGGGAGTCAACAAGAAGAGTCCAAGACTTCTCATGAGGCTGAACTTTCCACAGCCGAAGGGAGAGTCCCGCAAAGGAGATCTTTTCTAGAGGCTGGTGTAGACCTGCCCGGTGGCATCACCACAAGATCGACCACTGGAGGTCTTGTTGTCCCTGAAGGAGACAGTGAGTTGAGTTCATAGTTCTTCCGCACGCAGATTTGGTTTCAGGATTTCACTTTTGGTTAGTTCTGTCAAAGGGTTTTGGACAGAGAATATTTCACATCGATCATTGCATTATTTATTTATTTTTGGAGTTGTATATGTATTTATGTATGTCATTATGTATCTGTGTCTTTGATTTCCACTTCCATTCTATATTTTAGGAATGTTCTTCCAGAACTGCTTTTTTCAGTAGGCCAGCTCATTCGGGCATGCCATTTTATCGGTAGGAACAAGGCCTCATTTTACAGTTTTTCATTTCTGTGACACAGATACATGTTCTATCATTTCGATTCTAGTTGGTAGGCTATATGCTTGCTACCGTTATATGAGTGAAGACCGTTTGCCACATGTTCTAGTTGCTAGGTGAGCACTATAGGATGAGAGCTCTATTTTTAGAATTCTGTATCCTTGGAAGTCATTGTGATTCTTAGGTGGTGTCTGTGGTTCACTCTGTTCTTTGTATGTCTCTGGATTCTTGGACCCTCATTCCCTTTCTTGAGCAAGGGCACTAGACTGACCCAGGCACAACCCGCTTGTCCTGTGATTTGTTTTGCGGTGAAGAGACTGCATGGCTAACAGACCTATCATTGGCACAATCACAAATGGAAGTTCACCTCATGTTCCTAGGATAGGAATAGCGGCACTGCAAAATTTTTTTTTTGTCTTTCATGAACATCGATATCTCTTTTTGATGCATGCTGTGTAACTACAGTACTTCCTCGTTTTTCTGAAAAAGTCTCTATGGTCTCCAATGTAGTCTCCAGGGCTGGACTTTCTGCATAGAGCGATAACTGTTGAGACTCAGGCCTTCTGCCCTGGTGTATTCTTGATCAGGAAAGTGAAGCATGGTGTAGTGTAGTTTTCCAAATGTCTGTGTAGTAGTCCTCGATGTTAGGTGATTGGGTAGGTGGTTCACCTCTCCTTTTGTATCTTTGGGCATCCCCATGCTCCTAATCCATCTGGAAAGGCATTTCTAGATGTCCACTTCTGTTTTATTTTGACTTCGTATCTTTCATTCCATCGTATTTCTTCTCACATGCTTCATATCATACACTGCAGTGCTCATTCTCGATCCATTTCTAATTGCTTGTTGAATGGCAGCTCCAACTCCTCATTTTTCTTGTATCTTGCTGCTACCTTGGCTTGTGACACATAGAGTGATTTCTAAGTTCATATTGCATGGCTGAGAAGTTGTTTTCTAGAACACGAAATCCAGAGCAGCACCTTTGATTCTCATTCATGGTCTCCTAATTTCCATTAGGTCCATGGATGGCGGATAAACAAGCTACCACGAATTTGCTGTTTTGAGAATCACTGGCAGAGCCCTGATGCTGGAGGAAAGACACTAGGCCAGGTACTGTGCTTACCAGCTTAGGATTCATTCCTATCAGTGATATATTTTAGACATTCATAGATTCAGGTTTTCATTCTTTGAGGACTAATGGGAAATCACTGGTCATTGAGATGCTGGAGCCATAGGAAGGGCCGTGTCATTGCTTAAAGTCCCAGGACCACCTAGCCGCCTCTATTGTTGGGCAACAAAGGCCAACTGGTCAGCCAAGTTATCTACATGGCCTGGGGTGACTAGCCTCAGAGTTTTCCTCTGGAGTAGTGGCTTTCTAGCCCAGTGTCTCACTGTAGGTAAGCAGAGCAGGAGAGGAAGGAAACATACCTAGTACGTCTAGTGTAATTTCTACTGTCCTGTGTGTTGATAGTACTTGGGAAAATAGCTCAAAGTAGGCATAAATGAGAGAGAAGCTGAGCTCAGGCCTGATCCATATTATTCTGAGCACCGAAAAACCAGACTGTAGCCTGACACAGGTTTCTATTCACCCGTATCTCAAATCAAGCAGGAGGATAGGGGAGACAACAACCAGAGTCCAAGACAACTTAGGAGGCTGAACTTTCCACAGGGCAAGGGAGAATCCAGCAAAGGTGACCTTCTCCAAAGGCTGGTGTATACATGCCCTGATGCATCAATGCAAGTTCTACCATTGCAGTTCTTGTTGTCCCTGGAGGAGACAGTGAGTTGAGTCCATAGTTCACCTGCTGGCAGGTTTAGTCTCAGATTTGAACATCTAGCTAGTTCGACCAACAGGATTTTGGACAGAGAATTTGTCACATCTAACAGTGCATTATTTATTTATTTATGAAGCTATGTATTTATGTATTCCATTCTGTACCTGTGTATTGTATGCTAGTGGCACTTCTGTTGTGATTTGATTTTGAGTTATTTGTTTTCCACTTCCATTCTATATTTTAGGAAAATTCATCCAGAATTGCCTTTTTCAGTAGGCTTACTCATTTGGGCATGCCCTTTTATTGGTAGGAACAAGGCCTCATTTTACAGTTTTTCATTCCTATGACACAGACGCGTGTTCTATCATTTGGTTTCGAGAGGGTAGGCTATATCCTTGCTACAGTTCTATGAGCAGAAGACCCTTTGCGATGTGTTCTAGTTGCTATGTGAGCACTATTAGATGAGAGTTCTATTTTTAGAATGCGGTATCCTTGGAAGCCATTGTGATTCTTAGGTGGTGCCTGTGGTTCAGTCTTTTCTTTGTATGTCTCTGGCTTTTGGGGTTCCCATTTCGTTTCTGGATCAAGGGCATTAGACTGATTCAGGCACAAGCCTGATATTCCTTTGATTTATTTTACTGGGACAGGACTGCATGTCTCACATACCCATCTCTGGCACAATCAGAACTCTACGTTCATCATTTTTCTAGGATAAGGATAGAGGTCTAATATATATATAATACATATATATGTATATATATATATATATATATATGTATGTATTTCTGTTATGAACTTGGCTATCACTTTTTGATGTATGCTGTGTAACTACTGTACTTCCTAATTTTCTTGACAAAGTGCCTATGGTCTCCATTTCAGGCTTCAGGGCTGGACTTTCTACATAGATATCTGTGGAGCCTCAGGCCTTCTGCCCTAATGTATTATTGAGCAGTAAAGAGATGCATGGTGTATCCTACTTTTGCGGTAGTGTGTGTACCAGTCGTTGATCTTAGGTGATCAGGTACGGGGTCTTATCCTGCTATTTTTGTATCTTTGGGCATCCCCATGCTCTTAGTTCATTTGGAAAGGCATTTTTAGATGACCATTTCTGTTTGGTTTTGACTTTGTGTCTTTCAATCCATCGTATTTCTTTCACAGACTTCATATCACACAGTGCAGTGCTGGTTCTAAATCCATTTTTCCTTCCTTGTGGATTTGATGCTCCAACACCTCATTTGCATTGTATTTTGCTGGTCCCTTGGCTAGTGACACATAGAGTGATTTCTAAAACACGACATTCACAGCAGCACTTTTGATTATCCGTTAGGGGCTTCTAATCTACTTTTGTTAGTAAATGGTGGAAAGATATGCTACCATTCCATTGTTGTTTTGAGAGTCGCTGACCTAGCCCTGATTGAGGAGGAAAGACACTTGGCCAGCCACTGTGCTTGCCAGGTAAGAATTCATTCCTATAAGCACACTGTTTTAGACATTCATGCATTCAGGTTTTCATCCTTCCATGTCTTCTGTCAAATCACTGGCCAAGGAGATGCTGGAGCCACAGTAAGAGCTCTATCATTGCGTAAAGTCGCAGAGCCATAGAGCCTCCTCTACTGTTGGGCAACAAGGGCCAAGTGTTTGGCCAAGTTATCAACATGTCCAGGGTTTACTAGCCTCATAGTTTCCCTCTGGTGTGACGGCTTTCAAGCCCAATGTCTCATTGCAGGCAAGGGGAGCAGAAGAGGAGGAGAACATACATAGTACGTTTAATGTAATATCTAGTGTCCTATTAGTTGATGTTACCTGTTAAAATAGCTCAAAGTAGGCATAAATGAGACAGAGAACCTTAGCTCAGGCAGGTACGTATTATTCTGTGCACCGAAGACCAAGAGTCCTATTCACCAATATTTCAAAACAAGCAGAAGGATAGGGGAGACAACAACAAGCAACCAAGACAAGTTTTGTGGCTGTAGTTTCCACAGGGAAGGGGAGAAAGCAGCAAAGGAGATTTTTTCCAGAAACTGGTGTAGATATTCCCCCAGGCATCACCGCAATTCGGACAACTTGAGGCCTTGTTTTCCCTGGAGGAGACAGTGAGTTGAGTCCATAATTCTTTTGCACACAGGTTAGGTCCCAGATTCAAACATTCAGTTACTTCTGTCTACGGGATTTGGGACCAAGAATGGTTCACATCTAACATTGCATCATTTCTTTATTTATTTTTGAAGCTATGTATGTATGTCATTATGTAACTGTTTATTGTATGTTAGTGACACTTTTGTTGTGATTTGTTTTCCACTTTCATTCCATTTTTTACGAAAATTCATCCAGAGATGCCTTTTTCAGTAGGCCATATTCTTGCTACAGTTCTATGAGCAGAAGACCATTTACAACATGTTCTAGTTGCTAGGTGAGCACTATTGGATGACAGTTCTATTACTGTATGTCTCTGGATTTTGGACTTCCCATTTTGTTTCTGGATCAAGGGCATTAGACTGATCCAGGCACAAGCCTCATATTTCTTTGATTTATTTTACGGAAAAGGGACTGCGTGGCTAACCTACCTATTGCTTTTTTATTCAAGGAGTTAACTATAGTTTTTGTATTTTAGTCTTGTTAATAGACTTGATAGTCATGTCAGGCATAGAAATTAAACCTGTTTTATATTACACAATTCCTTTAAATAATCGTTTTAAAAGTTATGATAGTGCAATTTCTACCCTTGCTACCATACTTTTTACCTTATATCCTGTACTCCAAGTAACCACTTTGAAAATGATACATGATGTAATAATAACTATTTTCATTCTCTTATTACTTCACTATGAAATTTTGGGGTTTTTCTTAATAAATGATTATACTGATTCTATAAAATAATTCTATCATCATCTGATAAACAATCTTTGAAAGGCATCTTGTTATATGTGATGTTGAGTTCTGTGCCAACCCTCAGTATGTTACAAAAAGTAACTACTATGGGCATGGCGAAAATTACCTTTGGATTCTCAGAGTTATATTTGCTTTGTGTGCTTGACTTTTGTCCAATAGACCTTTATGGGGAAAAAAAAATCTTTGCATGTACAAATTCATTATAAAAATACTGTTGTGAGCTTATAAGGTAAGGCTGAAATTACTAAACAAGCTTTATTACTAAGCATCTGTATTACATATTTCCACAAGTTTGAGGCCAGGCTGGCCTATATAACGAGTTCAAGGCCAGCCTGACTTCATATCAAGATGATGTCTTAAAATTTTTTCTGTGTACAGAGCATTACTGACTAGGCTAAATACATATTATGCATTTTTATTTTAAGAATTTATTTTTTACCTGCATCTGTAGAATTGCACAGGTATTACTAGGAGGTAAGTTTTTGTTGTTTTTGTTTAGTTTTTAATGGTATTAGGGATTGAATTCAGGGCCTTTGTGATGAGTCATATCCCCACTCCTTTATTAAGACTAGGTCTCGCTAAGTCTCCAGGCAAGGCTTGAATTTACCGTCCTCCTGCTTTGTCTTCCAATGGCTTGGTTACTGATTTGTGCCATGACATCTGTCTATGGATTTTACTCATTAGAACAACAGACTTCATATTTTATGTGCTTCTAACATTAGACTTAATTTTAATTCCTGGGTTTTTTTTACTAGAACTTAGATGATACTAAGCTACTTGACCATACACTCTTATCATTTTTTCTGAATCTTTTTATTCAGATTTTTAATTTTTGTGCCAAGATGAGTGGTTAGTTTTATGCCTCTTGCCAAATGAAACAAGCTATTTTTAGGCAAAATACAATCAAATTATTACCAGTCATAGGATTTCTGACACTTTAAGACACATTCTTGGAGTTTGGATGACCTGAGACTTAACTCATCTTTTTAGGAAAAAGTATTTTCAGTTTCTTCCCCAAAATGCCATCTAACTTTTTGTTTCTGCATTAAATATGTTGCCTTAATGGTTATTTAACCCTAACCCTTGAGCAGTTATAGCACTGCTTCACCAATGCTCCCCCTCCCTATCTACACAGGAAATACACCAAGAGGTCTTATTAACCACCTGTTGTTAGTGCCACAGATAATTATAACAAGAAGTCACAGGAAGCTTAAATCTGAACATTTACCTAAATTCTGACAGTATTTAGAACATAAGAATTTGTAAAATTTAAAATTTAGCCTCTTCTATTGTTTGCCATTGCCATTCATGACTGATAGTTCAGAGACTGAGTTTATATTTAATTCCTTTTAATTGGCTAGAAATTTCAATAGGTCGTTATAATGTTCCCTCTGAACCAAATGAAGACTCAGAATTGTTCATGAAATGAAGAAATGCTACCTAAGTCCCAGGAAGTAAATTTATACTGTTTACTAACAGTTGGCTATTTGTTTATAATAGGAATATGATGATGAATGGGCAAAGAAAATTCAGAGGGAGAAGTTTTGCTGGCATAACTCTCAGTGGCTGGAGATGGTCGAGAGTCGCCAGATGGATGAGAGTGAGCAGTACTTGTATGGTGATGATCGGATTGAGAGAGATATTCTAGAAAGACCTGATGTTTTCTACAGCCCAGGTAAGGTAATAACCAAGCACAAATTAGCCTTTGTGCTCGTGTAGGGTTTTGACCTGCCAGCCTTGCGCATTCTCATATTTTCCAACCACTTCTTTTAGTATGTAACTAGGCTTCTGCTAGCAATTTCAGTGTAATGTTTGTACCCACCAAAAACATAAGAATTCACTGGTATTTTAGTCTTTAATGTGATCTCCATTAAAAAGTATATAGCCAGGAGGAGTTAGTTTATTACCTCCTAGAATGTATCATTTCAATCAATATCTTCAGGATTTACTTTGTTTTCCTGTAGTTTTGCTTTAGTTTCAAACTACCAAACTGTCTGGAGTCTGTTAAGATTTTGATACTTGGTAACAACTTTCCTTCTAAACTCTGCGAATGTTTTCAATATAAAACTTACGTATTCACATATTATGAATGTTGATTATGCCATTCCACTGTTTTTAAGGAAGGAATTTGCCATGTTTAGGCTTTCCATGTCTGTGTTATTCAATTGAAGTTTTTTGGATAAATATCTGGGGAAGCTTGGAAATAAAAGGTTTTAAGGCTGGACGTAGGGCTTCACGTGTGCTAGGTAAGTGTTCTGAATTAGGTGCACAGCACCACACATACACAAAGCATTAAATTACAGATGAAATGGCTCAGATTTTTTCCTACCATGTATTAAATACTGTCAGTATGTTTTCTGAGTATTTTCTTGTATTCTCATTTTGTCAGAAAGATGTGTGATTAAACTGCTTAATTTAATCAATTATCATTACATCACTAATTAGCCTCTCATCTGATTATTCATACTTTCATGTGTTTTAATAGTTCTGAAAAGTGTAGATCTACACCTTTATATCTAATATAAGGTGCTTGAATCCTGGAAAGTTCATGATTTACTTTGAAAATTGAATATATTTCTTCCTAACTCAACTCTACAGTAGTTATGAAATTCTGCTTTATGTTCCAGAACAGCTGGGACAAATCATTAATTTCAGCCAACAGAATCTCTTAGTTTGGTAATGGCAAGCAGCTGTTCCTTCCATATTTAGTATTCATGATGTAAAATATACATGATATGGATTTTTTGTTTGTAAAAATCAGAATATTCTTAGAATCAAGTTTTTTAGTTTGAAAATAGCTACTTGTCAGCATGAATCAATAACCAGCTTACAAAACTAAGTGAAACATATTCAACTTTGTTGTTTAATGCAATTAAAATTTCAAAAGATTAAGGTATTTGCACATTTCTAAATTTAAAGTATCCTTCAAAATTAAAATGAGTTATTTTTAAATGGTTATTTTTATATACTCAAATTTAGAAAATATCACTGATAAAAAATAGTCTTTGAGTGGTGAAATGTTAGATTCTGTTTTTTTAAAAAAAACATCTGTAGCCTGATATACACATTTGACAGTAGAAATGTCATCCTATAGATTTTAGAGATTGCTTTCTCATAGCAACTGCCTGTACTATTTTAGTTTATGTATTATTGTACTTTGTCATTTTCCATGAAACACATAAACTGAATCTCTATCATTTCTCTTATTGTGTGCACTTGTAGCCTAGAATTATGAAATTTGTAATTAGTACGTATTAGTTCAAAAGCTTGAGCCATTTCTTCAAGCTTCTAGGGGTCTTTGGAACTTCAGTCTATTTCCCAAAAAAGGGGGCATTTAGTAACTTCAACCACAGAGATAAGACCTAGTTTAATCTTTATTTTAAAATAAAATGGCATTTTCTACCTTCCTAGTGATTAGTATTATCCTCTTCATTAGTATTATCCTCTGATACTTCCAACAGTTAAATATTAATTCAGAATATATATATTATTCCTTTGCTATCTTATATTTAGTAGTTTCCTTACAGTCTGAAATCATGATTATAGTCATTGACTAATTTCTTTTGTTAACCTGAAAATAATGCTATTTACATTGATATGTCTTATCCATACAGAAAGTATGATTTTTAAAGTTCTATTGCTGCTACATATTTTTAAGTGACATTTCACTTTTATAATTCATCAGTTATGAGTAATCCTATTTTTTACTCTATGAAAATATTCCTGGAATATGAAACAAATGGCTTGTCTCATGAGCATTGAAGACTGGATTAAAAAGCCGTGGTTCTTCTACAGAATGGAGTATTACTCTGCCATAAAAAATGATAAATTTCTACTTAAATGGACATACCTTGAGGATATCCTCATAAGGGCACAGATAGGTACATATCACATCTTTTCTCTGGTATGAGAAAAGAAAGATGTGAATGAGTCCTAGCATTGTATGTTATATATTGTGAAATAGAAAATGCTCAATGTAAATAGCGTGAAAGGGGAAAATGTTGAGATTGTAACAAAAAAGTAAGGAAACAAATTTTATGTATATGGGGGGTGGGTAGGGTTATGGGAAAAAATGAGAATTAAGTTGTGTCTTATACTGGTACAAATCCCCATTATGGACTGCAATCATGAAGTGTTTAGTTTTTTAAAAGATTATTTCAGTGACAATATATAAGAGGAACTGGAGTTTTTGCTTTATAATGTTTACAAGGTGGATTTTTTTTTACTGGCTTTCAATAATTTGCCTCGTTATCATCATTTCTAATATATGCTCCATTTGTATATGACTGTCTCTATTATCATTGTGTGTCTTCCAGGAAGACATTAAACGTTACATGAAATTGTTTGGTTTCTTTTTTTTTTTTTTTTTTAATTATCCTTTTGGTACATTAAATATACACATCATGCTTGCACTCCATAATGGGGATTTGTACCAGTATAAGACACAACTTAATTCTCATTTTTTCCCATAGCCCCACCCACCCTACCACCCCCCCATATATATAAAATTTGTTTCCTTACTTTTTTGTACAAAAGGGGACAATGTTGAGATTGTAACAAAAAAGTAATTGTTTGGTTTCTTATTCCTATCTTTGAAACAAGGAGTTTAAGGAGAAGACTCCTAGCGTGTTCTGAGGTTTACGATTAAGAAATTATGATTTGTATAGTACTGGTTGTACAGTTCAGAGAATCAGATATTCCAGGAAAATTGGAATGAAGCTTATACTTTCACAAAACTCAGCTCAGACCTCATTCTAGGGAAGACACATTTGTCAGTGTGTCAGGACTGCCTTTTGTCAAGCCATAAAGAACACTAGAGAAGCTCACCTACAGTGCTCTGAGATTACTACAGATAAACTTCAAAAGTACAAATTTAGTCTTTATTTACCAAATACTTAAATTATACTTTATTAAATTAGTTATATTCTGTGGTTATAAAAGTTCTGGCTGAACGTTTCAATAATTTTTAAGTGAAACTCAGTCTGTAGTATTCTTCTTGTCCTTTTTGTTATTCATTGGGTTGTATGTAGTATATCTGAAATATTATATTCCCGAGTGCTCGGATGTTTTATTCCTGGCATAATGAACATCTTTGCATTCGTTTTTGAAGTGTGACATACATTTTAGTGTTTTACTTAGCTTTTTCCCTTCAGAATGGGAGGAAGGGTTCTTAAGCCCTGTTCCTCAGTTATTTCATTCTAGTTTAACAGAGTAAATGATTGCTGATAATTTAAAACTTAACCTTATTAATTTTGGCAACCCTTATTAATTTTGGCAACCCTTTCACAAAAAATTTTTATACATATAAAATTGATTTAGAGAAAAATGTTATCCTAGTTTGTATCTGTTGTTTAGCTGGCCTTTTGATTTATAATCTTCTAGTGGACACAATCTGAAGGAAATATACTGACACTTTTAGTACAAATACAAGTATTTCAAATTTAATAAACCATTAAGACATATCAAAGATAAAATTAATACAAAGATAGTAATCCAAGTAATTAATAAATGAAATGTCACAAATAGGTATGTTCACCAAATAAGGTGTGCAGGATCTTATGGAAATACTAATTACTACTTCAATTCATTGGCTTACTCTATTACTACTTAGTTTTACCATTCCACAACTCTTATTGCCTTCACCATTCATTTAGCATATATTTTCACTTTTAGCATAATTTTATTCTCTTAAGACTAAAGACTTAAATAAAAACAGAGGTCATACACTATAATATGTCCAAATAGTTACTATTAAACTGTATACTAAAATATTTGCTCCATACATGGGGCATATCTTAAAACAATCAGGTAGATCTTTTTCCTCAAATACACTCTGTGTGTGAATATTTAGGACTTAAATTGTCAAGTGCTGCTTCTTTAAAAAAAGCATTTATTTGATATATCCAATTCCCTAATCATAACAAACAAATGAAACCGCCTGGGAATAAAATGTAGAATGCACTCTAAAGCATGTAGTGATCAGAGCTCTCAGTAATGCACACAGCCCACTGCCCCTGCCCCTGCTCCCGCAGCATTCATTGCCCTATATTCACATGCTCTCTTACCTGTATTGATGGTCTTTTTTAGCCTGTCATTCCCCACCTCACTTCATCTCCTTAGCTTTCTCTTCACAATGCTGCAAGCTTGTTGAGGAGATGCTTTGCCATATCTGTTATCATCTGGAACATAATAGATGCTTAATAAATGTTGAAGTATTGTGCTTAATTGTTGTGAACCAAACACTTTTATACCCATGTTCTTCTAAGAATGCTTCTGCGGAAAACAGCATGTCATGCCACCGTTTTTCTTTCCGGTTTAAATGTATAGATTTTCTTACCGTTAAGATTTTTCTTATTATTCCTACGAGAATTACCTATATGTTGCTTGATAAGATAGTTTCCTTTTTCTTGTATAGCAATATGTTTAACTAATGACCATTTTCCTTCTTTATAGATGGATTAATTGCCATGGAAGGAGCCATAAGTACAGATTTCTTCCATGACTACCACCTTGAGAGTGGAGATGTAGTTGAACAGCATTCTTTTTCTGGCAGGTAAACAGTCTTCCAGCAGAAATCTGATATATGATGTTCCTTTGGTTTTTGAAAAGCTAGAATTTTCTTCACTCTCTTTTTCATTTCTCTCTCTTTTTCATTAAGGGAAAAATACTCATGGTTTTAACTTAATTTGTGAGGACATTTTTTGTCTAAAAAAATGTAGATCACAGATCTTAAACAGAAATGTCTATCACTTTGGAGAATACAAAATGTCTTGAAAAAGACAATGTTTTTTGCCAAGTTAGTGAATATAGATTGTTTTTCTGAGAATACAAAGCTAACATGAGAATACAAGACATAGTGGTATTTAAATAGTTGTTAAACTATTTTTAAAAGTTGACACTTTGATTTACTTAAATACTTTTCTATCATAGATGGCATTCAAACAAAATATTTTAGAGGAAACAAAATCTGATGGTCTAGCATTGTTTTGTAATTATCATAAAGTTCCCTACAGCTAATATACTTCGTTACTTACAATGTTATATACATTTTTTTAATCTTTATTGGTACATTAAATATACACATCATGATTGCAAAACAGGTTAGGTAAAACTCTTGAAGACATTGGCTTAGGGAAAGACTTCATGAACAAAACTTCTATAGCACAGGAAATGGCTGAGGAAATCAACAAATGGGACCTCATTCTTTTAAAAAGCTTGTGCACAGCAAAGGAAACCACCAACAGTGCAAACAGGCAACCAACAATGTGGAAAAAAATCTTTACCAGCTGTTCCTCAGATAAAGGGCTACTCTCTAGACTATATAAAGAGCTCAAAAAAATCAGCCCACCCAAATTTAATGACCCAATTCAAAAATGGGCATCTGAAATGAACAGATATTTTTCAGAGGAAGAAGTAAGAGCAGCTAAGAAGCATATGAAGAAATGCTCAACATCATTAGTCATTCGAGAGATGCAGATGAAAACAACATTGAGATTTCATCTCACTCCAC